>PVIH01022906.1:0-26077 GCA_004025045.1 Sigmodon hispidus | reverse complement strand
ACTCGGGTTTGTATGCCTCCTGTCACCTTTCTGGTCAGGGTCTGATTCTGTCTTTCAGAGACCCCTACAGTTGGTTCGCTCAGTTCGAGGTCGTGGCGGGGTTTCCCTCAGCAGGAGCCGTGGAAGTGGTCAGGGACAGCGTCCACCTGCCCCTGCCCCAGAGAGCGCTGGGATTCTGCAGCCAGCGCTGGGTCCCGGACAGAATTATTTTCAACACTAACCTGAATTATCTTGTTGTGCTTTGCATTTTATGCCAATTATCTTTTTGTTGTCTGTATTGTTCTTACTTTTTACATGAGTGATACTCTTTCTTTCTCTAATGAAATGAAAGTGCCTTGATGATCAGGGAGAATGTTCTTCTTTGTATGTGGTGTTGTTACACTTTGTGCCGTACAAGCAGAATTTAGACAGCTCTTTTCTGATTTTGAAGATTAATGACACAGCCTGTGGTGGAAATATTCTCTGTATGATGTAAATAAAGTAACTGGTTTGGTCTATGTGGAGCACCATAGAAGTGGGTAGAGGATCAGAGGACAGGCAGGTAGAAGGAGGGCAGAGTTAGCCAGACTCCATCCCACCCCCAAAGAAGGAAACATGTAACGAATCCAGATGAGCTGCAGGCTGGGCCACGTTGCAGACAGATTAATAGAAATGGGTTGATTTAAGATGAAAGAGCTAGCTAGTAATGTGCTTGAGACATGGGCCAAACAGTATGAAGTTAATATAAGTGTCTGATTCATTTCTTTGGGAGACAAAAGCCACCATGGGCCAGGTCCAAACCTTATACAACAACGGCCCTCTTTGCTGCACCTTCCCTGTGGTCAACACTTTTGGAAGTGTGCTGATGGTCTTCATGACCTGGTGGTATAAGATGTGGATAGATATGCGTAATAGCTTTTTCATTATTTTAAAATGCTTTCCTGCCATGTGTTTTTTACCTTTGGTGCACACCAGTGTATTTAAAATTCTTATGCCCAACTGTACTCAAGAACTACTAACTAAGAATGTCTGAGGTGGAATTCAGGAACTCCTAGGAAGAGAAGAGATGGTGTACCAGGAACTGGGGACATCACATAGCAGATGATTAACTCTTGAAAGAAAACCTTGATGGCCTGATCTTTGGTTCTCTTGGGGGAGGCTGGTTGGTGATCTCTAATCTTTGCAAGGTGCTAATAACCATTTTGGCAGGAAGGCTTAATTAATTTTCTGGCAGCCAATAGGCAAGGTCAGCTGATACTCACATGGTGGAGGTAGAATGAGGTCAACATTACGGCTGCCATTGGTGCTAGGGGGTAGAACTTGGAGTCACAGATTTCCTTTGCTCCTGAATACTGAAAACTGAAGCTAGAAGCAGCTCTACCCCCTTTTCTCCCTTCTTTTAAATGTAGGTTGAAGAAAATGGTTGACTACTTGGTAAGGGTGTCTGGAAATACTGTTTTGAATATTCTGAGTCCCTGTTGTGGAAGGATAGAAGGATGGATTTGATGTTAGAAGTGATGGACAATAGTTGGCACATCCCGTTTATAAACAGCATAGTTAGGATTGGCTTTCCAATGAACTTGCTTCTGTGTTTACAGCAGCTGCTAAACTTTTCTGGAGCTTGTTGCTGTGGTTTGAATGTGAATATCAACCCCATAACTCATGCTATAAATCAATATTTTCGGTGGTTTGAATAAGGATGGCTCCCATAGATTTATATATTTGTATACTTGATCCTCAGTTGATAATGTTGCTTAGGTAGGACTAAAGGCTTGTGTAGTATGATTTTCTGGCCTATCTAGCCCTAAGTTCTGGACCCACCTGTAGCAGCTTAGCCCCTCAAAATGACTCAGAAACTTATACCAGTTACATGCTGTTTGGCCTATGGCTCAGGCTTATTGCTAGTTGCCACATGACTCATGGCTTACCTGAGTTCCTTTACATCTTGCTGTCTTGGTAGTAGCTCACAGTGTCTCTATCTGACTCTGTCCTCCTCCTTTATCTATGCTCAGATTTCCTGACTGCTTCTAAGATGCCTTTTTACAGGCCAAAACATTTCCTTTATTATCCAAGAATAATTCACAGCATACAGAAAGACATCCCACATCAGGTTTGGCCTCCTTGGAGGTCTGTCATAGCTCAAGATGTTCTCTTGCTCTGTTTAATGGACTCAAACCCTTTGAAACCATAAGCCCACATTAGACACTGTTTTTCATAAGCTTCCCTGGCTATGCTGTCTTACCCCAGCAATAAGAAAGTAAGTCTGACAATCCCTATTGTGATCTTATGAGGAAATGATTACTCTCCATTCAGCAATGGATTAATGCTTTTGAAAGAGCGGGTTTCCATTGCTGTAAATAGACTCCATGACCACAGAAATTGAGTTGGGATGGCTTATATTTTCATAGGTTTACTCCATTATCATCATGGTGTAATATGTTTGTGTACAGGCAGGCATGGTGCTAGAGAAGTGTCTTAAATCTTGACTTACAGGCAACAGGTAGTGGTTTGAGACATTGGACATGGCTTGAGCATATATGAGACCTTCAAGCTCACCTCCATAGTGACACAGTTCCTCCAACAAAGCCACACCTCCTAATCATTCCACTCCTTTTGAGCTTATGGGGACCAATGACATTCAAACCACCACAGGCCCTTCCTTTAATTTCTAACTTCTCAGTTACACTGAAGAGGGATCCTGGTGTTTCTACATCCCATAATTGGAAGTGCAGAGGATTGATGAGAGTAAGGATGCCTTGATATCTTGAGACCTCTTCTGATTGAACAAAGTGACCATGTACTAGAAAGAATTTGCTGAGAATCAGTAGAAAATACAGGCACGGGGCATGGAAGGGGCTGGAAATGGAATCCCTCACTAGTGGGGCCTGTGGAGCTTGCTTACAGGATCACTAATGCACAAGGACACATGTCCCAGGAGATAGATCAGCCACCTCATCCAGGAACAGCCTCAATGCTTTTGGCCAGTAAAAAGACAGCCAATTTGTTATAGTAGTTCAAGAGGAGACAACCCAGAATAAACATAACAGAACAGAAAAAAAGTATAAGAAAGAGAACAGAGACTATTCCTTACTGATGATCAGCATCTCAGGATTTCTCTTCATGAAAAATGGATTGAACATAAATAAAGACTATCTTCCTACAGCCCAAGTAGGACTATTTTATAACTGGGTGGAGGGCATTGACTGCAAAATTATGACACCAGGCTGAGCCACAACTGAAGGTGTCACCATCTGCAGATAAAGTGCATGGCTGTCAAAATACAGTTGGTAATAGTGTTAGAAAAATAAAACAATTTCTGTTTATACCTTGGTAAGCTTAGCTCCTCAGTTCAGCCAGCTATAGTTAATAACCCTTGTAAATCCAGGGGCCCATCTGGCCCAGTCTGAAAAATCACATCTTGTTCAAGATTCGTATTTCCAAAGCCAAAACTAATTTTAAAAGGAATCCTGCTCTCTCTTTGAATTGTGGAACCAGTGGAGTCCAGAGCCAGCTTCCTGGTGTCTTTTGAACCTCTCCTCTCCCACAGTTGTTCCAGAAGTCTGCTCTTGAGTCCTGTAGAATGCCCCCAAGCTCCAGCCAACAGTGGCCTTTCTCTTCTTTCCATTTCCCTCTTCTTCTCTTTACTTTCTATCCATTTTCCACTTAAAGGACTGTCAAAATTTCGGGAGTCAGACGTCTTCTGGTGGGATGCTGCAAGGAGCTGGGGCAAGACTTAGAAGGAGGACAAAGGGACACCGCTTGGTTAGGCCAGTGTTGGCCTGGGGTCTGGAACAGCCCCAAATCTTCAAACATTACTCATGTTCTGTTTAGCATCAATGAAAAAAATTTCACATTTCCTGCTGTTTCTAGTTTATAAAACATTTTGAATTTGATGCATTTATTACTGTGTTGTTATACTGTGTGTGTGGGTATATGCCACGCCATAAGTGTGGTAGCCAGAGGACACGCTGTGTATTAGATTTTCTTCTCCTTTGTGTTCTGGGACCACACTTGTCAGGCTTTCTTTTACCTATGTTTTCAGAAGTTCCACAAAAATATTTTTTATATACCCTACCTCAGTTGTTCCTCACAGTCTGAGTCAGCATGCTTGCTATACATAGTGGGGGATGAGGGCTCAGGGAGGAAAATGGTTTGAATAAACGGATGGAAGAGACATCAGCACTGGGTTTTGGGCTTGGACCACTGTGGCCATGTTTTCAAGTCTCTATTCTCCTTGCTTTTTGCCAGACTTTTCTTTTTCTTTTACTCTTCCTTGGCTGTTTGGCCATACTGACAATTCCCTACCTCATTATATCATGTTGTATTGTTCTCTTGCTTGCTTTTTCTTTTCACAGGCCTTCGCCATGAAGCCCAAACTCACTTGCAGCTTGTGAATTTTCTGTGTCAGCCCTTCTACGATGATAAGATTATAGGTGTGTTCCTTCACACCCAATTCTCTGCATGGTTTTTACTAACCAAGAAGCAAAAAGATTAAGCTTGCAAGTTTGTTTGTTTGTTTGTTTGTTTGTTTCATTATTTTGGTTTGAGTGAGGAAGATTTTCAGGAGACTCCATCAAATCTGCCCCTTTTTAGAATGGACATATCATTTGGTGACATCATGATATATGTACAAAATGGGGCTGGTGATCATAATTCAGAATTTTAAATATTCAGCAGAAAAAATGTTCAAATACCAGGAACTTGTTCCTTTCTGCAATGTGCTAAGGCTAATTTTGGAATGTGTGGTTTGAATGAGATGTTTGATCATTTGGTCCCAGGTGGTGGCACTATTTGGGAAGTTAAGCCTGGCTGGAGGAAGTGTGTAATTGGAGGCAGGCCTTAAGAATTTAAAGACTTCCTGTCATGTTGTTTGCTCTCTCTTCTTCCTGCTGTGGTTTGAAATGTGAGCCCCCAGCACTTCCTACAGCCATATTTTCCACCTGCCACTGAAATGGTCTCTAGCCCTCTTCAACTGTAAGCCAAAATAGACTCTTCCTTCTATAAGTTTTCCTGATCATGCTGTTTTATCACAGCAAAAGAAATGAAATCAACACAGAATAGTTCTCAGAGCTATAGAGGATAATTCTTCTTCTTCTTCTTCTTCTTCTTCTTCTTCTTCTTCTTCTTCTTCTTCTTCTTCTTCTTCTTGTTTTTGCTGTTTATTTGTGCCCTTTTGTGAACTAAGACTGAATTATTTGGATAAGTTTATTAGCTTGTTCAATAGGAGTTTGTCTGACCCAAGACACCTGTTCTTAAAGGACTAATATTTGATATTGTCAAAGACAACTTTCTGTGCATATCTATCATCTATCTATCTATCTATATCTATCTATCTATCTATCTATCTATCTATCTATCTATCTATCTATCTATCATCTATCTAATTATCACCTTTCTCACTCTAGTAAGATTCCAAGAGCTTCTAGGGTAATTACATTTTAGATTCAGGAACATTACATTTCTTATAGAGGTAGGCCCCAGATGAAAAGTGCCTGGCAGGGGGTGGGAGCTAAGAATAGGAAAAGCAGCTGCTGGCAATGACCCGAGAAAACAGATATTGCATTTACTAACAGCACTGTATTCTCCAGGTAAGTGGATATTTGTATATTAGTAATGTGGAACACAATGATAGTATAACTAAATTCTTCCATTATGTCTTCTCTTTTATCTTGTCTCACAAGCCAGAGATTTAGTTTTGTGTATAGATTTCTCATAACTCAGGAGAAAGATGCTATCTAATGTCTGCTGTATCCGAGTCTAAAGAAGTCAGGGACCCAGCCTAGGAGTTTCTCAGAGTTGAGTCATAGACTCACAGGGATTTTAGGGTAAGCTTGCTTTGTTACTCTGAGGTCTGATTTTCTTATTTAAAAAGAATTTTAATTAATTAGTTAGTGTTTCTTTATCTTCTTTGGTCTTTAATAATTTGACAGCAGCTTTGGACCATTTTCCAGAAAAATGCCCCTGAAGTTTGATATTTGGTAGGAGTCAAATGGTTCTTGTTATCTACTCATGAATCACCTTGGAGCTGTAGATCCTAAGTTCTGGCCTTTGGACTAGATGACCTTTAAAATTCCATTCATCTTCAAAGTCCTGGGGGTTCTCTTTAACATTTGAATAACCCTAAAATAATCAGAACAATGCATGACTCATGAAACAAATACTTTTCATAAACAGGGAATCACAGGGCATGTGTGAGAAAAAGCAGAGGAATACCTATTTTACTCTGGAGAAAATGTGCGTTTTGTAACTGCTTTTGCATTTTGAAGGCTCTGAAAGTTTTTCAGTAATGACTCTGGCGCATCCTGGAGGTTTTGACTTTTGAGTATTATAAAATTACATTTCCCATCTGATGCCAGGGAGGCAGGGCTGCTTCTGTCACAGCCAGAATCCAAGTGAAATGGCTGCTGGCAGTTCCACAGAGTCAGGAAGAGTTCATGTGGCACACGGGTGATGCCCTGCACACAAAGAAGCTGTGCTGCTCTTCCGGGTGGCTTTGTGTGGTGCTCAGCTGGCATTGGGGAAGATGCCCAGGAGACAAGATTTCTACCCCACTCGTCGCCATGGTGAGAGCTTGCATGTTGAAAGACAGATATTTTTCTTTCTCCCTTCTGATCTGATTCTTCTATTAAAGGCCTATTGCTTTGAAGTTTGTGTTTCCTTACCTCTAGGTTCCTACAAAATGATGTAATTCTGTGGTCTCCCATCAGCTGAGGGCTGATCACTGGAGCTAGGGACTCAGATGTAATGCCTGTACTTCAAGAATGAGATTCTGGACACATCTGCCCTCAGTGACCTGTTGATGATAATTAATTAACATTCTGGTGAGAATTCAGGCCATCAGAGTTAACTTCTGAGGTTGTCCTTTCTTTGGGGCCCAAGAAGTTTAATATAACAGCCTTTTTCTCTCATCCTATCTGTGCATTAGTACATGTAGGTGTTTGTCTACACAGTTAGTATGGGTGAGAGTTGGGATGATAAAGGATAACTCAGTAGGAATCACAGTTTTCTCCCTGATATCCAAATCTAATCTTTGAATTACTGTACAATGATGCTGGTCAGCAGAAGTTTTTGTGGTGCTGGTATATTCTTTATTTATCCTGTCCAATATGGTAGCCACCTAGGTGCAAATTACTATTAAGTTACTGAATTATAACTAACATGATGGAAAGTGTAATCCTTAATTTTATTTCATTTTAATAGGTTAAAATTAAAATTTAAGTAGTTTCTCATGACTAATGACCACTCTTCTGGGTGTAAAGCTCTGAATAAAACTTACGGTTTTATTTTCATGGAAGAATCTCCCACTCTGAAATACCATGTATTAAATCACTGTCATTCTTTTGATAGGCAAATCTAATTGTCAGCTTGGAAGAAAGGAGCCTTATTAGTTGGTATAAATAAAGATGTGCTCATTGCTGCCTGCTCAAGAGCTTTCTCTGCTGTTTCTGTCCCTCCACTGCACGTGTGCCACACGATTATCAAAGTAGTCTAATGTGTGGTCCCTGCTTCTTATGCATCCCTGGAATTTCTGCCTAGGTGGTACCTGCCAAACCCTCCATTTTTATCCCCTTAGAATTTTTTTGTTCCCTATTCCATTCACTCCAAAATATCATTACCATTGCAAACAAGGAAAATGTGTTTATCAGAAACTGCAAACTCCTTTAGGGCCTCATAGGATTAATCACGGTTATAAAGTTTTATTAAACCCAGTTTTTGTTTAATGACAAGCTCTAGCAGTCCTCCCCATTCCGGAGCGATCCTGTCCTGAGGGTGAATGGCGCTCAGCAGATTGCCTTCAACAGACTCTTCAACACAGTCCCTATTACTTTGTCATGCACAGAGATATTTTTCTTCCTGGATAATTTGAACTTCCTTAAAAATCACATCTGTTTCATACTTTATTTATTTGTAATTTAAATCCTTAAATTGAATCTTTCATTACTAACATCTGGGCTTGAAATGTAGCCCACTTGAAAAAAAATACAAATTTTATTTTATCTGTAGTTACCCCCCTTCACTCGGTAGCACTGGTACAAACACTCTCTGGCCAGAGGCAAAACAGCCGGGCATCTTAAAGCTGTGATGCTGTACCACGTGCAATGTGGCTCACTTGATTGTCCCTGAAGTGACTGGCAATTTGCCCAGAATTAGACTGAATGCACGTAATAAGCTGTAGAATTTCTACAATATTGACAATTAGATATCTCTATACAGCAGCAGCTGTGTATTGTTCTCATGGTATGGTCTCCTCAAAGCACCTCCTAAAAAGAGAGAAAAAAAATTAAAAACCTGGCAGAAGGTTGCAAGCAGCAAAAAGGTGATATACATTGTATGAAATATCTCAAATTCAGATTGATGGGTGTTTCTATTAGTACAGTTTCTGCAATGGAAATCATGCCTGAAACAATGCTTTGGAATGGGAGTTTGTAATCTTACCTCTGTGTCGAGTAATTGCTATATTTTTAGCAGGTTTTGGAGGAAGATACTTTTCCTCATTTCCATTCACTGTGAAAGGCTCAGAGCTGTATCACCAGAGCTTCTGGGGTATTTCAGATCTCAGAGAGTAAGCAGTTGGAACACTGCATATGAGGATTTGCCCTTACCCTTCAGAAATGGCTCTGGTCATTCAAAATAACTTTCACTGTCCTCCTGGGTGGGAATTAGCCCCAAGAAATCACCTTGTTTGTGGCTAGTTTGATGAAAAAGGCTTGGCTCCTAATTAGCTATTTTGTACTCTTAATACACAGAGCCAGTGGAATGGCCATGGATGCATCTCTCTATGTCACACTAGTTTTTATAATGTTTAGCCACAGCCCATTTGGCCCATGATTGTAGAAAAGAACAGAGAAAGAAGGAATTAAAGTGAGAGTCTCTCACTATCTACAAGCCACTTGCCACAGCCCTCGGATTTGAATGTTATTTTATACCACATATTTGAAGTATGGACGGCTACTTTTTGATATTTTGCCCAGTGGATCTGAGGAAGGCTGTTGTCTAGAGCCAAACTTGGCGAACTTTGGGTTTGTTGTCTCTTTGAAATAGAAAGGAGTATTTTAAAGAAAACTGCACTTTTTTTTTTCTTTAGGAAAACTATCAATAAAACCTAGGGAACAGTAAAATGTCTTATTTTCTATTGAAAAATCCTAATTTATCAAGTTAATTACCAACAGAATGTAGCTAAATTGCTGATGATGTTTATACTGGCTAACTGAGCCATGAGACATTGCAGGGTTCTTAAAACAGCCTGGTGTTTGGGGAGCAAAGTAACATAGCATTGTTTTGTGATCTCAAATTATATTTTACCCCTCTTTTGGGAAACTTCAGATTAGTAAGAATGTCAGCCTCTCTACTCTTGTAAATTAGGGAAGGTACTTCTGACAGACCATCAAGTCTTGAGATCCCCTTCTTTTCCTCCTTTACCCCCTCCTCTTCTCTTCCTGTCCTTTTAAATTTATTTATATTTATACTTTAATTGCTTTTCTTCTCAGAGACCAGTCTTTGCTGGTTTCTTGTTAATGATGGCTTTTTGTTGATGTGCTTACTCAGATGGAGTTGGGGAATCAGAAATTCTGATCTGGGTTCTTCAGTTTGGGTTCTGCTCCTTAGGGCACAGTGACCAAGCTTGTTTCGCATCTTTAGGCCTCAGCTCTTTGAGGACAGTGGGATTCAGTGGAAGGAGCCATCAGTCTTGAGGCCAGTGTAGTGAGGTTAGTTTCTCCCCTCAGCTGGGAGAAAGGCTTCTTGTAGGTGTATGCTTTGCCAGCTCCCCTCTCTTCTTGCCTGTAGCTGAATAAGTGTCCAAAGAGGTCAAACCAGAATGTGGATGCCTGTGAACTAAGGCAGGGCTGAGACGGCATGAAATGGTGTCACTAGCAGCATAACACTGGGTCCCTCTGGTGCCTGATGTACTCCAATAAAGGAGGTTAAAGAGCCAGTACATTAATTGCCTCCTTTCCTAAGTCCCTTTTACAACCTGTGTTATCAGCATAAGTGCAAGTGTGGTGTGGTGAGGGATATCATTATGAAACAGATTTCCTGGGAGAGGAATTAGCCAGCTCTGGTGGGCATCCCTGCTGTAATGAACACTCTTCCATGTTTATGAATACAGTTATGGATGTTCTCTTAACAATTCTTCTGGGGAAAAAGCCTTCACTGGCTAGCTCATACCTAGCAGGGCATTTTTCCCTGCCTGGTTCTTGGAGGGTTAATTTTCAGTTTACTATTGAATAACATAAAATGAGCTGTAAATAATATAATGATATGTATTGTTAAGCTACATATACTATACCAGGTGTTAGCACACCCACTCCTCACTTAGATATAATCCAGGGCAGTGTACAAACACAGATGTATTTTAACAAAAAGAGAAAGAGAGAGAAAGAACAAGAAAAAAAATTAAGGCATATGTAAGATAATTTAACCAAGACAGAGATCCAGGTAGACCATGGCCTAATTTTTTCCCTATGAGTAGCCTCCCTGTGTTGGGGGAAACACACAGTATTTTGGCTTGTTTTTGGAACACGCATGAGCCAAACACGTGGGAAACACCTTGACAGGCCTTTTGTATAACTACAAGGAAACTGATAATCCTAAATAAATTACACAGGGAAAAATATGAATCCTTGAATACTAGTAATTATAATGGTTATTTTTCACTTTTTTAGCACCTGCAAATGATGTGTATATAACAAAGCTTCCAAAAGCGCTAATTAACTTTTTATTTTTTCCATTTACTGACTTTAACCAGTTTGCATTAATTGGCAATTTATATCTATATATTTTTACCAAATATTTCTACTACTTTTGAGTGGTTGGAAATCACACATGATTGAATTGATTCTCATTGAGTTTGCTTTCAATTTTCATCAGATACTCCAATTTCCCCAGCCTGCCCTGTACTGTTTTGGGGTGTGGGATGCTGTAAAAATTTCTTGGTAGATTTCTGGCCTGGGGGAGTCACCCTGGCTTCCACTGTGCAGTGACATGACTTCTAACTAATAGTGCCAGTCAGAATTCCTAACTGCTCCTACCAAATGTGCAGAGGCTCTGTCTGGAAGACCTCCAGGCTCAGCTTCTGACAGATTCTCTGGGCTATTCATGACACAAGATAAGTTTCCCCACCATGAAGATGATGCTTTGTTCTACTTGGGACTCAGAGCAAGTCAGACCCAGATGAAGCAGGGGTTCCACGGGCTTTAAAAATGGACACCAAATTTATAATTCTCCAATTTGCAAGCCTGATTAGTCTGGAATGAATGCCTGGTAACAATTTGATGGTAACTGGTAGTGTCCAAGGCTGTTTGGGAGCTAAGCTTTGACCTGGTAGGAGAAAGCAGGCACGGTTTGCCTCAGGATGTCTCAGGTAAGAGGGAGCTGCCTCCCTCCCTCACCTTCAGCCTTACTCCACCTTTTTCCTCCCCTCTTCCTTGATTTTACTGAGCTTTAAAGAAACATCTAACTTCTCATAGCAATTACACAGAATTCCATGTCATAGAAGATATATATGGCCCAGGAAGGGACTCTAATGTTCTACAGAGAAAATAAAGCTTACTGTCTAAGCGATCAGAGAAGGGTGGGAAGTCTGAGGTGGGGGTGTCAGATCCAAGAGGCCTTGCATGGGCAGTTGCTCTCTCTTCAAAAAAAAAAAAAAAATTCTTGCAACTTCCGGTAGAAGGGGATGCTGGGTTGGCACGTTCTGGCTGATAGTGAGAGCCTCTTGGACCAGTGTCCCCGTATCTCTAAGGCACATTCTCAGGCCAGAATGAATGCTGCCTGAAAGTAAGACGAGGGCCTCTCAGGATGCAGAGGCAAGATGGCTGCCGCAGCCATCTGCAGGCCATCAAAGGCTGGGCCTGATGGCGCTCGGCTGCCAAAGCTTCTAAAGGGTTTGGCGCCTGACTGGAAATCGGATGCAAACTGTCCATCTGCCGCATGGCACTGGTGACAGCTGATTCTTTTGCAGTCTGCAAGATGGACCCAACCTAAGCCAATCGGTTCCATCCCTGATTGCACAAGGATTGTCCGACCTGTTTCATTAGCCAGGACACAGGAGTGTGCGGGTTTTCATTCTGCTCAGTACGTGACACTATAAACACTAGTTCTGGGGATGAGCTGAGAAACCAGAGGGAACACACTGCTGCTTCTGTGGAGAAAGCATATTGGCAATGTTCAAAGCATATTGGGGCATAACAGTAGCCGAGAAACCCCAATATGGACTAGGGCAGCTGACCAGATGTCTTGACTGACATTTACAACACGTTTCAAGGGGACCCATACAGGACATAAAACTAACTATACATCTGTGTACCTCTTTTTTGTTGCCCTCCCTCCAGGCTTCAGCTAAGTGTGGTTCATGGATTCTTGGAACCCAGCTAACAGCGTTAGCAACAAAGAATCATGGCCATGTATAGACTGAAGCCTGCTGCCCTGCATAGACCAAAGCCTGCCTACCTAAGCAGGAAATGCCCTGTCGATACTGAGTGAAGGATAGGGGCAGCCCAGTCAAGGTATGAGACGTCCCTCCTCTTGACAATAGAGAAAGATATGTGGAATAGAAAACTATACCCTTCACTGCCTTCTGAACCAGCTTTCATGGGCCCCAGCAATTCATTGTCTCTTGGTAAATTCAGCAGGGCTTTGGGTTGAGCTGGTAGAAGCTGTAGTCTCTACAAAGCCAGGGAGTCTCGATGAAAAGAAGTGGATTCAAATTGTAAGGAATAAGAACACTTTTATAATTACAATGTATTATTTTTGACTAATATTTTTAAGGGGGAAGTGTGTATGCACGTGCCAAGGTGTGTGTGTGTGTGTGTGTGTGTGTGTGTGTGTGTGTGTGTGTGTGTGTGTATAGCTATGGAAGTCTGTCTCCTATTATACTGGTTCTGGGGATCAAACTTAGGTTTTCATGCATGACAGCAAGCACCTTTACTCCACTGAATCATCTTTTAGATCCAAATTCTAATTTTTAAATTATAGACTTCCTGGCATGGGAGACTGTGATGGATTTGCAAAATAAGAAAATCATAAGAAAATAATTGTGCTTTTTCCCTTTTTAGCAACAGTGTACTTAATCAGGAGTGATTCTCACTTAGGACTTTGTTTCCCAAAATTATTCTATTAATTTAAAGTTGACCAAATTCCCAATCCCCAGTGTTAGAAGTGTAGTGTGGATTGGTGGATAGCATGTGAGGTATATATCTTGTCACTGAGTGTCTTTGTTGGGCTGGCTTTCTAAACACATACTTCTCATCATGAGAGGACATTCTATTTGTCCTGCAGACTGACTGGAGCTTAGACTGACATTTGTAGGTTGTGTAGCTCAGGATTCTCTTTTCTTTAATATTGAGCATTTCAGTGCATCAGGAGTAAGCTTCCACATTCAGGTCTATAGCAGGAGCTAGACTTCTGTTCAGAGAATCTTGGGTTGGGTAGGACTTTGACAATTTGTAGAGATTTGAATTGTATGAGAGGCAGTTGTGCTAAAGAGGGCGGTTTAGTGCTGTGTCCAAAGAAACAGTAAATGGGGCAAGGCTGGAACAGCCGTGGAACTCAGGTTCTGGATTACCAGCCCTGTGTGTTCCTTCCATGCTAAAGCAGATAAACTGGATGATGAGCAGAGTAAAGCACACCTATGTGCCCAGGTTATGTATTCCTGGGTGAAAAGAGAAAGGGGAAGAAAATGCTCCTGGATGAATTTAGAATTTGGACAAAATACCCCTCAATCTTGCCTTGACCAAGAAGAACTTGATATTCATAAAAAGATTTCCTAGATTTATAAGCCCACTTCAAAGGACACTCATATGGACATGGGGTGGTGGTGGGGCCCTGAGTGGTGCTGAATTGTGAGTGGATATAAACTGTACAGAGAGGGTTCAGAATGGAGCTTCTAGTGGCAATTTTCAGTAAGCAGATGCATGAGGTAGACCTGAATGTGAGCATACTCTCTCTCCTGGAGCCCACAGACAGAAACCTATATTGCCAGTGGGAGCCAGGGTTGGTTCATACATAGAGGACAAGAGTTTAGGGGTTGGCGCAGGTGACTGTTCCACAGATGGTTAAACACAACACCAGGTGCATCATGAATAAGCCCCCACAGACGCAGCACCATTAAACATTGTTTTGTAAATGAAAGTCTCTTTGTTCCATACTGCTGGCGGAGACAACTTTCATGCTGGCGGATGAAAAGCAATGCTCCAGAATCAAACCTTCCCAGGTATGTGCTGAGACCCAGGTCTGATATTCCTTCTGTTCTGCTTGAGATCCATTTTGTTTCCTCATTGATTTTCAAGGATACAAGAATGTTCTGCGCCACCTTTGCCTTAAGGATAGTGTGAGATTCTGTGGCAGCTTTGATTCCATGAATAGACATCTCTGTGAGGCATATGTATTGGTTTATTTAGGCTGCTAAGTGATCTGAGGAAAAACTGCAATTGATGTAAAAAAAAATCACAAGTGGAGACTGTAACAATGAAGGCAGAGTAGTTTTGTTTAAATAATTTAAATGCTGTCATTCTTGCTAATAGAGTGTAGACAGATCTCTCTCTCTCTCTCTCTCTCTCTCTCTCTCTCTCTCTCTCTCTCTCTCTCTTTCTTTTAAGTTAAATGAAGAGAGGTTGTTTTAAACCTCAATCATTGTTCTGGCCCCATCCCTCACTATTCTGCAACCACCTGATGGCTTTCCTAAAGTCCCTGTGAAATGACTGTTTTCACTTCACTTTTATTTTTGTGTATAAGTGTGTGTCTGTGTGGTAGCATGCTGAGTACATGTGCATGCCACTGGAGGCCAGACCCCTTGGTAATGGTGGTTAAGAGCCACTCCTCACTAGAATAATATGGTGTTCTAGAAACTAAACTCAGGTCCTTTAGAAGAACAGCAAGTATCTTAACCATTTGTTCAATGCCCAGAAACTACAACTTTTGTTGTTTTACTGATAGACTGTTGTGTTGTTTTTTTGTCTTTGTTTTGATGAGGGAAACCTGGCTCACACCTTTAGAATATCTGGTTTGTAGAAATAGCATATTAATTGCCTTAGAAAAGACCATGAAGATAGATTGAGAAATTGCTAAAAGGGGAAGGTGCAGATTGGATGCTCCCTGTTTCCCTAAGCACCTGAGCACTCCACAAATCTGCCTGAACCTGACATTTGTCTGTTTTCTGGATTTCTTTAGATTCATGATGATAAATCGCTGGGTAAAGAGTAAAGAATTGGGCCGACCATCCAGGTGCTTTAACTGCATGCTCCAGGCATTTCCACAAATATTTATTGAGTGGTTCCTGAGAACAAGGCTGAGCATAGTAAGCACTGAGAGACATGGGTGAATAAGATAAATGTTTCTGTTCTTATGGAGTTTGTGGCAGAGTCAGGCTTTATGCAGAACTTAGGGCAGCTTAACCATTTTGGGAAGTTTTAGAAAATTTAGTGGGTGCAAATGGAGGAACACCATAGTATTACAGGCTACATTCATGAATCAGAGAGTAGCCTTTTAGCTTGCTTTTTTTTCTTTAAAAAACTATGTGCACTGCAAAAAAGTGGAAGGTTGTAAATCTTAGCAAGACCTTTCAATATCACTGGGTGGTCCTGGTGCCGGTTCAGATTTGTTCTGATATAAAGTGTATTGTGGTTAGGGAGATGCATCACTTGTCACGCTAACCAGAGTGGTAATGGAGAATAGTGATATCCAAAGCAAAAGCAACATATGGTCAGTCAATCTAGCTACTGATGAGTGGACCCCAGGATGAAGCTTCCAGAGGCTACCTGGACAGCAGCACCAGTGTACCTTTTACCACACCTGGCTTAAATAGACCTCCATAGCCCCCTCTCCCCAGCTCAGTGTCAGCCTGGGATCAGGTAGCCATTGTGGTTACTGTATTAGCTGGGGTTCAAAGTGGAATGCAATAGGTTGATATTCTGCTTTCTACACAAGAATGTGAGAAGAAAATTCCTGTTTTTCAGAGTGAGCATGAGACATTGAAGAAACTACATTTTAATTTTTTCTTTGGTTTTAAAAATTAGACCTGACATATGTTATAAACAATATTTTACTCATTTCACTCAGTCTGCAAACCTGATGAAAGTACTTTTGAAATCAGTGTGGGTTTTTTTTTTGAGCATTTTATTTCTCTCATGAATTTTATTGAATTTAGAAAAAATATGCTGTTTGGTACATGGTAAAAATTCAATAAATGTTAAGTAAATGAATAAGTAACTAAATTTGGTTAAGACTAGATAAAATTAGTCATTTGTTTTTGCTACAACTTATGGACTGACTTTAAATCTCTTTGACAAATCATCCTCTAACAAAAATACCAGTTTGTCCTTATGGGTCATCCTTAATTACTTGACTACATTGTGGTGTTCAGTGTATGTGAACATGGTTAGCTGTCTGCCAACGCCCGAGGCCACTAGAGCACAGCATTTAAAATTCACCCTTTCTAATGTTCCTTATAGGAATTCTAGCCCAAGCTTATATTTTATAATCTCTGTGTTCTGTGTGGGTAAATTCATCTTACTGTCATCTTCTCAGCTTTCACAGGGCAGATAATAACTATAAAAACGGCTTTACTTATGGTGTCTAGCAGGATCTTCAGCTGAATTCAGCAGCATGCTGTTCAGTGTAAAACAAAATGATGAGAAGGAAGGAGAATCTTCATGTGGATGCATTTTATAAATAAAAGTTTCAAGAAGGAACTTTGGCTCATATTTTTAATTCAAATTTTAAGAATTATTACAAAGTGAAGATTGCTTAATCTATGAAAATTATGTTAACTTGATGCTATTTACTAGAAACTGTGGCTTCATAAAGCCACCCATATTTCCCTTGCATTTAAGATAAACCAAAACGATGAGATAATTGCTCTACAAAATCTCAGGGAAAAATGGTTCAGAGAAAAATTTTTCTGAAAAGACAGGGCCGGTTTTGAAAGGAGTTGAGAGTAATTGGCAAATTTTGGTTACTGTGCACCGTTAATATTTTATACTTTGACCCAAACAAAAGTAATAGATCACTTGGGTTTTAGGAAGATTTCTCCTGGACCAGAAATGTATTTCTGAATGACATACATATAAGAAAATCAGAAGTTAACTATAATGTGGATATAGGCTTCTCAGGTAAATGAGAGTCACCTATGATGAGTTCCTAAATCTGTTCTGAGTAGTTTGCCAAGTATTTGTCTGTTATTTTGCTGGATTGAAACTCCAGAAAATCCAGTAGTAGCATGCTTTCTGGAAAATGCACTAGCACAGGCCATTAATAAGTGAGGCCTATGGAGTTTAAGTGAGCAAAAACCAATGTGTACATGTGAAGAGAGGCTGGTCATCGCTTAGGCCTATGTGTGAAACACAAGTCTGAAGAACCTTGAGCATCTTCTCAAACAAGCATCGCACCCACAATGGTGAGTAAGTGGTCCACAAGGAAAAGAACACATAGTCACTGTAGACCTTTGTATCCAAGAAAGCTCTTGCTCAACTACTCCAGTCCCCAGACAAGCAGGTTCTGAGAGCTGGAGACTTACTTGTTTGAGTCCAGCAAGCACACAGTGGAGCTAGGGTTAATCCTGGGCTCCTGATATTTAGCAGAATGCTCCATTGCATCCCACAGAGACCGTGATATGCTAGGCTAAGGCTGCACACAAATGTGTGGTGATGTGGCAGCTGATGGATAAATTTGGCTCGTGCAAATAATTAAGCTGAATAACTGTAAAAATGTGTGAAATTTTATTTTATCTTTGGTTTGGGTTTTGGGAAAAGAGACTTATAGTTGGTCAGACTTAAATGATTGGGATACTTTGTAAAAAGTCACTTTTAGAAAGCCATGAAATAAGATTCCAGAAGTAGAATTCATCCTTACTGGGAATATCTGACAGTGCTGGCCAAGTATCTGTGGCAGCTTTCTTACACAGAACTCCTCAAAATAATTAGGCAACAAAAATAAGTTCCTAAAGTGCAATGAATGAAGTCATTTGGGCCACAGTCCAAGCCAGTTTTTTTTTCATACTTAGAGATTTTCCTGTTGTTTTTGTCACATCAGACCTGAAACACAAAGACAGCAGATCATTAAAAATTAAACCTAGGTGCATTCATAAGCCACCCCTGGTTTGTAGAGCAAAAGAAGTTTCTACACTTCAGCCTTCCAGCTGTGTTCTGAGTTAATGAGAGGTTTCAGTTTGGCCAGTCACCCTCTTTGCCCTTTGCCCTCCAAGCTGGTCCTCTGCTGGTCTCCTTATGCCGCATCCTAGAGGTTCAGCCTCTCTTTTCAGGCAGCTTGACTGTATTTGCAATTACAAAGGTCTTGCAGGGCGTTAAGAAGGCTAGGTCTCCAGATAACCATGAGCAGCTATGAATAGCTCTGCTGGAAACCCCAATATTCTATCAGTGGTAGAGAGGACTGACCAAGTGGCAGACATAGTATCAAGAAATTAAAATGAAACAAAACAAAACAAAACTGTGGCATGGAGTGTTCTGATAACAGTGGATGTGAAAATAGCTGGTTCTCTTTCCTTCCAGCGCTGAGTGTCTCTGTCTCACCTTACTCCTTTGTTATTGCTGAGTATCCAGCATCTTTATATCTGTCACACTTTGTGGCATTGAAAACACATGGTTCAGAAAAACTGAACTTTGAATTGTAGTAAGAAATGAGTTCATTTAATTATCTTGGGCGGTTTTGTTTTCTCCTGAAGTCTCCATCCTAATCGCAGTTCAACACCCCTTCCCCCACAATGCTGTGTGTGAACTTCATGCTGCTAGACAAATAAATTCTTTGGAAAAATGCACATTTTTATTTGGAAATAATGCCATCTCTTTGTTAGATTTGCAGCAATCCTATTTTGCCTCTACTGTTTTTAAGTCGAAAATGAAAAATTATATAGAAGATGTTTGTGCATGGCATTGTGCTGAATGGTATGTAGGTCAGCATGCTGCAACTCCGCAGATAAGGGCCAGGGAACAAGTGTTCTATGTACTTACAAGCAAATATCAGTCATAATAGAGGAAGACAGATCTACAAGAGCGTTTTGGCTTCGGAAATGTTTCTTGTCATTAGCATTTAAAAAAAGCTGTGAGATTCAGGCCTATCAGCACCGATTCACAGCAAACCCTGGCTTGCACAGGTTGTTATCTATTTCGCACAGAGGTACAGCTGGTTAGCAAATGGATTTGCAGATTTTTTTTTTTTTTTTTTTTTTTTGCAGGGATGAGTAAAAAGGCAAAGAATCAGGTACTTACAACCCATTCAGAATGTAACAATTTTGTTTGTGTTATAAACCAAACCTTCTGTTTTTGCAAACTGCATTATTTTTAGAAACAGAACCAAGAAAAAAAACCAGCTGATTTAAAAAAATCTTTATTCATATTCCAATATCCCCCAGGCTTCTAATATCCATGAAGTAACACAGCAAAGAGGGCAGTAAGAGCAGCAGACTCTGGTGATTCAGTTTACGGCACAGGCTTATTGTGTTAGGCGTCCAAAGGAAGGATCCAATATTTTTTAATTTTTAGTTCTCTTTCTATTCTGAGATATAAAAGGAGAGAGGGTACCAGGTAAAGGGGGGGGGGATAGTTGAGTCTTCATTTGGAAGGATAAGGTTTTAAATCTATATTTGATATTTGTAACATTTGTAATATTTGATATAAGGACCACAGTAATTTTGTCTGAAATCTGTATATGGTATAAATACTTGATTTAGCTCTTTCATGGAAAAGAGTGGGTTCTTTTGTTTGTTTGTTTGTTTTGTCTTGTGTGTGTGTGTGTGTGTGTGTGTGTGTGTGTGTGTGTGTGTGTGTGTGTGTGTTTTAACTGGGAAGAGAAAATAGATGTCCATTAAGGTATTTCTGTCTCTAGTGTTTGGGGCTATTTTAAACCCTTGTCTTTTATTAAGAGTCTCCAAATGGAGAGATGCTGACAGATCCCATTATGTGTGCTTGTAGTTCTGTGTTGGGTACTTTCTATGAGACAGTAAGTTGTGATGGTGTCAGATTGGGCATGCCCAAAAGTGTTGTCCCCACATCAAGCCTAGTAGATGAATTATCATGAGTGATTAGGCATGCAATCAAGCAATCTACAGAGCCCCTAATGTCACAGTTACTGTTCACACAGAGAATTACTTACATTAGATTCTTTTCTAGTACTGTTTGCTTCATTAATAGGGAGGTAGTGGAATCTTGTGTAGTGAGTAGGATAAGCCAAATCCTTTGTCAACATCTAAGACTTAGATCCAAGATCGGAATAAAGCAGGGGTGCATCGGGGGAGATGATGAAGAGTAAACAGAAATTAGGAAGTGGATTGAATGTTCTGGAAACATTTGATAAATGAAACACTCTGTTGAAGTACAACACTGAGTATTTTTGATTACAGTACTTTATCGGGAAATAGACAATCAGCCACTTCATTTTCAAATCAAATTTTCTTGACTTAGTTTATTCCTCTATCTGGGGAGGCAGTTGAGTCTCTGTACCCTGGCCAAAGGCACCTTTCTTGATTCTCATTGCCTTGCCAGGGGTGGTGACAACTTTCTCAGGGAGGCCTGGGGTAGAACTATATTCCAGGGCAGCTGGCTTCTTTTTAATCCCATTCATCCATATTTTATGCATTTAAATACATTATTCTAAGTAGAGGTCCTTGGGCTTGCCTCATTAGAAATTCTGACCTGAAAAGAGCTAAATAGGTAGGAAGTTTGCTGAGGATTCTGGGGAACAAACAGAAAGAGCCCCTGAGAGGCCCTCTTGGGAAGCAGGCCCTAATGCTGGGCTTGCCCTAGCCCTTTCCCTACTTCTGCAAAGGAGGGAGCTGTGGGGAGAAGGCAGCAGGCAGGGTGGACTGGAGGGTGGCAGTAAAGCCCTATGCTCCCCATCCCAGCACTGCCTTCTCCTCCCTTCTCCCCCTCTCTGTTCTTTAGTTGAAGTGATCCCTGCTTATGTTGTATTTTGTTTTCATCACTTTAACCATATTAAAGAAGTAATTTAACTGACATATAAAAACATGTCTTTACTAGTAATGACATATATGTTTTGATACATGTATACATTGGGTTCTGTTTATATCAGGTTCAACACATTTGTCTCTCCAGATATTATCACTTCATTATGGAGAAAACTTTTCAGATTCTTCCCTCCAAAATATTGAAACACACAGCACATTGTTTAGGTCTCAACACTGTATCCTAAACTTCCTGCCCATGTCTTACTGTAACTTATACCCACTGATCAACCTTTGCCCATACCTTCCTTCACCTTTTTCTGTTCCTAGATTCTGGTCACTACATTCTGCTTTTAACCACCAAAACATCAACTTTGTTAGATTCCACAAATCAATGAGATCATATGGTATTCTCTTTCAACACCTGACCAATTTCACTTACCATAGTGATTTCTTACTCTATCTAGGCTACTGCAAGTGGCAGGTTTGTATTCTTGTTGGGGTTGAAGAGCATTTTGTTGTGTATGAGTACCACATTTTCTTTATCTCATCAGCTGATGTTCCCATTTCTTATAAATACTGCTCAAATAAATATATGTTTGTATTTATATGTCTTTTAAAAACCACACCAATGTCTTCCTTTATGTATATGTATTCAATGGAATTGCTGGCTCATAAAGCACTTCTATTTTTGATGTTTTAAAAACAGTATCCCCATACTGTTCTCCCCAATACCTATACTGATTTATGTTTCTGCTAACACATTGTGCATGGTGCCCTTTCTCTAATGCTAGCTACTTCTTGACATCTTTTGTCTTTTTGATAATAGCCATTCTAACAGCTGTGAGGTAATATCTCATTAAATCTTATTAAGGTTTAATTTGAATTTCCCTCATGGTTAGTGATACCAAGTATTTATTTCAAACACTGCTTGGTCATTTGTATGACTTCTCTTGAGAAATGTCTCCTTGGACTGGCCAGCTTCCATTGTGAGCACAGGCATTTGCTACCAAGCCTTATGATCTGGATTCAATCCTCAGACTTCACATGGTGCAAAGAACTGATTCAAGCATGTTGTCTTCTGATGTCTACACATGAGCACACAGTGGTACATCACAAACACACATGTACACGCACAGGCACATGCATGCATGCACATGTGCACACACACATTAAATGTTAAAAATTAAAGGAAGCGTTTACTTATTGCATCTATTATTCACTTAATCAGAGTTTATTTACTTGCTATTGTTTTTGGTTTGTACCTTTGGAGTGTTATATATTTTGAAATTAACCTTTGCAAATATATAGTTGGCAAATATATTCTCCTGTTCTATAGGTTGTTTGTCTACTTTGCTTGCTATTTCCTTGCTCTTCAGAGGTGTTTGGTTTGGTATAATTCTGACATTTCTGCTTTGGTTTCCTGTGTTTCCAGTGACAAAGACTTCCTTTTATATTTTCTTTAGGTTGTTCCATAGATTAAAATTACACTTAGATCTTCGGAAGATTAATTTTTGTAACTAATGAGAAAATATTGGTTTAGCTTCATTATTCTACTTAGATCTCACTTTTCTTGTGGATTGGAAAAGACTGTTCTTTTGTTTGCCTTAAGCTCTCTACTTCTCTTTGGTTGGTTTATGTGTCTATCTGTAGTAATAGCACACTGTTTGATCCTTATGGAATCAGGTGGCATAATGCTCTTCTTTTCCCTTCTTTCTAGCTCAAGGAAAAGCCACTTGATGGCTTTGACTATCTAGGGTTATTTGTATGTGTGTGTGGTTTTTGTTCATGTGAACTGACCATGGTATTCTGATAGAGTTTGTTCTGAGTTTGTAGACTATTCTGAATGATGAGGGTATTTAAAAAATTCATTCTTCTCTTTCATGGATGCTTTCATTTTTTTCCCACCAGAGTTTTGTGATATCCATGAGGAAGTTTTAATTCCTGATCAGTTTTTATTTTATCTTCTTATAGCAATTTAGGGCTTTCTGAGTGCTAACACCTTGCTATTTGGATATTGCAAGGTAACATTTTTTTGTGTTGATTTTATGTCTTACAACTTCCCCGAATTTATATAATGGTTCTTATAGTTTTTTAAAATGCCAGATAATTAACAATTAACCATAGAAAATGGAACAACTTCTCATTTAAAATATAAGAATCTGTACAATTTTGCCATAATCAGTTTATAAACTATACAAATATACATGAGTTTATAATTTTCTAAATAAAAGATGACCAATAAAACTAACAAAATAGAAAATGGAACCATTATCAACAAGTATGAATACAGACAATAGACCTCTACTTTTTAAAATAAGAATTTTTCTTTTTTTTTTTTAATAATTTTTTGATGATTTTTTTCCTCTTTCCTTTTTTTTTTAAACTTTATTTATTTATTTATTTATTTGCCTTGGTGATTGCCTGGAACTGGAACTACAGACAGTTGTTAGCTGCCATGTGGGTGCTGGGAATTGAACCCGGGTCCTCTGGAAGAGCAGACGGTGCTCTTAACCGCTGAGCCATCTCTCCAACCCCTAAAATAAGAATTTTTCTAAGGGAATAGATTTTATTATTAATATTTAATAAATGTACATATACAATTTACTTTTTCAATCTTTGCTAAGAATATAATTAAGTAACTTTTTCTCAGGACTTAGATTTTAATGACACAGCAAACAGTTGTGTTATCATTTTGGAAGCAAGAAAGCACATGGGTATGGGCCAACATGTAGCCAACACTAACCTGGAAATAAAATACACTGTGAAAGAACCAAAATGAAACTAACATCTCCAAAAATTTTAGAAACTGGTAGTGCGTGTGGAAATTGGAGTGAAACAATTTGTCATTAAGGAACATCTGATAAGGTTTAAAAACAAGTTCCCATGTAGGCACTTCTGCACTGAAGATATTGGTGTCTGGAGTAGACAGTGCTCTGGGGGTCAGTTTGCTAGTGAAGACCAGGTTATATACACTTTACTTTTGTGAGTAAGTGCATAATGTTATACTGAGAAGAAAAAACTATTTGCATGAAAATACTGGTGTTTTTTTTTTTTTCTTTACTTCATTTAGCTTCTAACATGGACAACCAGACTTAAATTCCTTGGTAGGGCCATCTCCATCTTTTGGGCATTTGCTTTTTCATAAGAGAAAGAAGAAATTATATAATTGCACTCTAGTGGGCTTCATGTTTGCAGCCATTTTGGATCTCAAGTATCCAGTCTGCCCTTGCTACCATTGATTACTCTTCATCAAGAATAAGCACATGTGTTAAATAGACACTGTGTAGAAAACTTTTTAATAGGAATATAGATACAATGGGAACAACTGAAGAGAAAAGGACTTACAGAGCATGAATATGGGAAATATTCAGAAACCTTCACACCAGCATCTTAGAAAGACAGTCAAAAGTCTTGCAAACTGAACAGAGTGGCACATATTTGCCATTGGGAGGCAAGGAGATCAGGAATCCAAGGTCAGCCTGGGCTCCAAAGAAAGATTATGCCTAGTCTTTGAACAGACAGAAATGTATAAGTGAAACAGACAATACACATGGTAACACACATAAGAATAACCAGAAATTATGAGGCAAGAACAAATTCAGGTGAAAAAAAATTCAGAGACTATTAAAAAATTTAAAGCAAACTATGAAAGTATTTTAACAGAGTTGATGAACTCTCTCGTTTTTCCCCAGAGTGTCTTTTTTTTTTTTTAATAAAGTCTCAATTTTATCCATGTATCCACTTGTTCAAACTTCCTTCCCCTTCCTGCCCCTCCCAGTCACTCTCTCTTCTCCCCATCTCCTTGTCTCCTCCCCAGCAAGGGCAGGAACCCAAAGTCTCAAGGTGGCTTAGTTCAGCATCCACTCCAGGCAGATCCACTTTGCTCACCCCTACATCAAGACTGGGTCAGGTGTTCTTCTGGAGGAGTGGGCTTCAAGGGGCCAGTCCAAGATGCTTCAGATCCCAAGCTGTTCAGTGGTTGTGGTTTGCAGTTTGGATATGCTTTGCTTTTTGCTTTTTTGTTTAGAGTCCACTAATGAGTGAGTACATCTCCTGCTTATCTTTCTGGGTTTGAGATACCTCTCTCAGGAGGATATTCTCCAAATCCATCCATTTGCCTGCAAATTTTAGGATATCATTTTTTCTTACTGCTGAGTAGCCCTCCATTGTGTAGATGTACCACAGTTTGTCAACCCATTGCCCAGTTGAGGGGCATCTAGGTTGTTTCCAGGTTCTTGCTATTATGAATAATGCTGCTATGAACATAGTTGAGCCAATGCCTTTGGAGTGCAAATGTGTGTCTTTAGGGTATACACCCAGAAGTGGTATTGCTGGATCCTTGGGAAGATTGATTCCCAGTTTTCTGAGAAATTGCCATACTGAAATCCAGAGTGGCTAAACAAGCTTATACTCTCACCAACAATGGAGGAGTGTTCCACTTGCTCCTCATCCTCTCCAGCATAGGCTGTCATCTGTGTTTTTAATCTTAGCCATTCTGACAGATGTCAGGTGGTAACTCAAAGTTGTTTTGATTTGCATTTCTCTGATGGCTAAAGATGATGAGCACTTTTTCAGGTGCCTTTCAGCCATTCATAATTCCTCTGCTGAGAATTCCCTTTTTAGATCTGTACCCCATTTTTTGATTGGGTTATTCAAGGTTTTGGGCTCTAGATTCTTGAGTTCTTTATATATCTTAGAGATCAGTCCTCTATCACTTGTAGGGTTGGTGAAAATCTTTTCTCATTCTGTAGGCTGTTGTTTTGTCTTACTGACTGTGTCCTTGGCTTTACAGAATCTTCTCAGTTTCAGGAGGTCCCACTTATTGTTGTTCTTAGTGTCTGTGCTACTGGTGTTATATTTAAAAAGTGGTCACCAGTGCCAATGCGTTGGAGGGTATTTCCCACTTTGCCTTCTATCAAGTTCAGTGTGGCTGGGTTTATGTTGAGGTCTGGATTTGATCCACTTGGATTTAAGTTTTCTGCAAGTTGGTATGTTTGGATCTATTTTCATTTTTCTGCACACTTCCATCCAGTTATGCCAACACTATTTGTTGAAGATACTATCTTTTTTCCATTGAATATTTTGGGTCTCTGTCAAAAATCAGGTGTTTATAGGTATGTGGGTTAATGTCTGGGTCTTCAGTTCTATTCCACCAATCCACAAGTCTGTTTTTATGCCAGTACC
>PVIH01022905.1:0-26071 GCA_004025045.1 Sigmodon hispidus | reverse complement strand
CAGGGATGGAAAAAAAAATTCAGAGGGAAAGCTGAACACAAAGAAAATATATGTGTAGTAATCTTATTTGCATTTCCACCCTTGATAAGCCATGCTTATGATTATTATCCTCTGTATAGTTATTGTTAACTCTTCGGCATTTTTAAATTCTTTTTACTGTTTTTTTGATAAATACAAAATAAAGAAGGAAAAAAAAAGAGTTATACTTTCTCATCTACCTATAATCCTAAGACTTTCTAAGATATAAGTAGAGTTTAATTGTAAAATAGTCATATCATGTTCTGATATAAAATTCTCCAACATATTTTCCCTAACTCTGTTACTCCTGCAAACTAAAAATTAATCAGTGTTTCTGTATATTTTAAGACATCAATGCCTAAAATTGTATTACTTGAACTATATTATCATTTCACTCAGTAGTAGACAAGAAGTCAAAATTTTAAGAAAAATACCTGTTGAAGAATAACTTCCATGGAAAAAAAATAAAAGAGTTACTACATTTACAAACTTAACACACCCATGGAATAAGCATCTGAGACAGGCAAAAATTTTACCAGTCTTTGGCATATGCTCATTACAATGCCTGAAAAGCATTGTTAACACTGATCTAAAAACCTTTCTCATTTACATCATAGATTTGGTTAGCTTGCTCATTCCTTGAGATAGAATCTTAATACACAATAAATTTTTATTAGATTATTTTGTCAAGGATTACATTTGTAACACTAATCTACATTGTTGACAGCAGGCTTGATTCATGTCATTGTTATTTCTAGATAGCATTTTGTTGAAATCATATAGAAATATAACTTTCCTCCTCATAGATAATTGAGACAATTGGGAGTATTTGGGACAATCAATTGAGATTATTATGAACCCTACAGGAGCAAACATTTTGCAAGTCCTTTCGTAAACATATGACATTTCTGATGAGAACAGTTTAGCTAATAATAAATGAATCTATTAATTTATTATACATTCTCCCAAGAATAGGAGTGTGTAGTGGGATTACGTTGTTGTTACATTGTAAATAATTGTCCTGCCTACTGGTTTAATTAAAATGCTGATTGGCTGAAGGCAGACAGAAAATGTGAGAGGGGCTACCAGACTAAGAAAACTCTGGGAACAGGAAGAACAGAGCAGAGATGTCAAGACATTCAGGGGAAAGAAGTTGAAATGCTGCTGAGAAAAGATACTGAGCAGCATGGCTGAACAAGATAACAATCATGGGTTAGTTAAGAGCAAGAGCTAGCTACCAATATGCCTGGGCCCTAGGTCAATCAGCATAAAATTAATACAAGTATCTGTATGTTTCTGTGGGACTGTGGGTCAGCAGGTCAGAACATCAGGGTCAGGCCAGAAAGTCCGGGACAGAAACTTTGTACAACAAGTGTGACTTTTGATTATTCTGTTTTCTTACAACATGTGCCACCATCTTTTTTGTTTATTGAATGTTTGGGAAGAACTTGCTTTTCTGTCCAATGTGATCCTGGTTAGACAATTTCTGATTAATCATTACATTGCCAGCATTTTCTTGTTTCAATGTAACTACTTCACCTTATAAAAATACTTTACCCTCACTGTCCCATGAAGCATGGCTGTGTATAAAGTTATACACACATAAAGCTTGTTCTGTGATTCAAAGCACTCCATGATTAAATGCAACTCTAGCATTTTCTATATTGAACAACTATTTTCTAAGACTATTATACAGATGCATTAAATTCTTAATGTTTTTACCTACTTAAGATTATTCTCTGTATAAGCCACAAATTATTTTTAATTGAATATATTTAACTGAGGAAAATATTTAAAGGCTGCCAAAAAGTGTCCTGTGGTCCCTTATAAATAAAATGAGCACATGTCTCAGGTTACCTAACAAAGTCCTCTTGGGTTACAGCTTTTGTAATGGTTAAGGCTTGATCTAGTTTATTTTATATTTCTGTGATAAAACCATGGCCAATAGCACCTTGGAGGAAGAAGGAGCTTATTTCAACTTACAGCTCCCAGATCACAGTTCATTGTGGAGGGGAAAAAGACCAAGAACTCAAGCAGGACAGGAACCTGGAGGCTGGACCTAAAACAGAGGCCATGGAGGATGCTGCCTCCTGGCTTGCTCCATACAGTTTGCTCATCCTGCTTCCTCACATAGTTCAGACCAATCTCCCTAAGTAGGTACCATTCACAGTAGGCAGACCCTCCTACATCAATCATTTATCAGGAATATGCCCTAATATGATGGTGTCATTGTCTTAGAAGACTCCCTCCCTCTTCCCCAACTACTATCATTTGTTTCAGGTTGACAAACACAAGTCCCCTTTTCTCAAAGTCATGTTCTACTTGGATGATAATTACACAAACACCCAGCTCGTTGCCAAAGTCAACCATACTCCAATTATTATAACCATACATGTGAGAAACTAGTCCTATCTGAGTGGTTCATACCTATATTTCTACTTAAGGCTTGTCCAAGTCAGCTTGTGTTTAGTAAACAACATTATCTTGAAAACAAACATATGTCCATGCTTCCTAATAGTATGTGTTTTTAATGCTGTTTTCCTCAGACTTTCACCCTTGTACTTTTTGATGCCCATGACCTTAAATGCACTAAAATGCTTCTTCATAGATTCATGATTAACTTGAACTTCCCATCACTTCTAAACAGAATGCATTTATTGGAAATTTCTAAATAAAAGAATAGTGTTGAAAACATTACATCATTTGATTTCCTCTTGCTGCTAAGTTTTCTCTAAAAATAGTACAAGTATTCTGTGTACTTCCTAACATTAGCCTTTATTATCATTTGAATGTTCTTTAAAGATAATTGGCAGCATTTATCTGGAGTCTTTCAACAATGCAATCACGTATAAATGATACAAAATCAAACCAAATGAATGCATGTAAAGAGCATCAGTGTTGGCTAAGAAGATCATTCAGGGGATGAAGCACTTGTCAGGTAAACAAGAGGGCATGCTCTTCTAAGCAATGAGAAACAAAGTCAGGTGGATCCGTGGGGCTCTATGGCTAGCCAGTGCAGCATACTAGATAAGTTCTAGGCCAACAAGAGACCCCATATCAATTTTTAGAAAGTGATGAGCCCCTGAGGAATGATGCCCAAGATTGTTTTCTGGACACATTATTCAAACACACAAATAACTACACACATTAACATTAAATCCATGCATACTCACACATACACATACAGGTCAGTTTGAAAATCATCTTCAACCTTTAAAAAACAATTTTGGTCTTTCGTATTGTCCCTTACTTGTACAAATTTATGGATCACAGCATGACAGTTTGAATACATGTATGTGCAATGATCAAGTCAGTGTAACATTTCCATATTCTCAAAATTATCCATCTCTGTGGTAGGGAAATTTAAATTTTTCTGTTGTTTTTATTTTGAAATATAGATCATTGTAGACTGTAGTTACTCTATGGGGCTATAGAACACTACAATTAATGTATTCTGCTTATATTGTCCCCCAACACTCTCGGGCTCTACCTACCACTGCTACATTGTCTTCTGAGGAATTAGTGCTTTAGTTTCTGCTAATGAGTAAGAACATTCCATATTTAGTTTGTACCTAGCTTATTTCAATTAGTAGAAGGTTCTCATGCAGAATTCTTGGATTTATGTTATATAATATATTAGAAATTTGACCTGAATAGTTTTGACTGTTACATCATAATAAAATAGGTGTAAAGGCATTAGTGGTAAAGTATGTCTCAAAAGCAGAAAAATTGACATTTTGTGGGGAAAAAACAGACTTGATATTTCAACATCCAATTCATTCCTATTTTTTAATAATAATAACAGAGATCAGAATTGGGAGTATAACTCTGTGAGTAGAGTACTTTCCTAAAGTGTACTAGGCCTTGCATTGAATCCTTAGCACTCCAAAAACTACTATTTGTGTTGGTACATGCCTGTAATCCCAGCCTTTGGGAGAATAAAGCAGGAAGGTTTAAGATGAGTCTTGGAAGTTCAAGCATTCAAGCCCAGCTGAGATATTTTAGAATGATTTTGTCTCAAAAAAAAAAAAAAAAAAAAGGCATCAGTGTAACTTGGTTGTGTTCGTTGTGGTGATATATTGTTTATTTAATAAAGTCAGCCTAAAAGATCAGAGAAACAAGATGCAGCCAAATAACACCTAGCCAACTTTTCAGGCCCGGTTTCTCAAATCCTCACACTAATTCCTCTCAGTCCTTAGTCAAAAAGGAATAGAAGTGCAGCAGAAGGGCTGAACTACTACCTCCTCTGTTTCTACCCAGCTATATCACTTCCTCCTTTAACTTTCCTGGTGCCCAGGCAGGATCAAAGATGCTGCCACTGCCTGGCTCTATTTTGCTTAGATCTCACAGAAATCCAGAGGATTTCTACCTCCAAGGGCTGAGATTAAAGGTGTGAGTCACCACTCCCTGACCTTCTGGACAAATCTGCAAGTGACTTGGCTGTCCTCTGATTTTTCAGGCAGACTTTATTAAATACACAATATATCACCACACTTGTTGGGTGGTCTTATATCCATAGCTAATAGAATTGTCATATTCTGTAGTAGTCTTCCAGTCACTATGTCTTAACCAACAGTCTCTATGGATCCCCTCTACTGCAGCCTCCATGAACTTTCACAATCTTGTTGAACTTGTAACAAGCATAGATGTGTAATCTTCAGTCTATGCTTTAGATTAGAGCTGCTCATAGGCATGATTGCATTATACCTGTACTCTCTCATGCACATGATCTCATTCTACTACATGGATGAAACAGATGATTCTACCCTTATAGATCAATGCACACAAGAGATTTCAACAAGGAAGATCTGAAAGTATGACTAGTAAAAATTATGGAGAATGTTGCTACCAAGAGCACTACTAGATATTATATAGTCATGATAAGGGGGAAACTACTTACAGATACAAAGTTTTAATAATCACCAACAAAATTACCAGAAGCTACATCTGCTGAATATGCTATTAAGCAAATATACTAAGGAATTTCTGTTTTTTATACAACTCATTTTATTTATTTGTGGCATGACATTTTGGAGGAATGATGGGGCTTAGAATTCAAATAGAATTCATTTTGAATCTATGTAACTAAAGGGTGTTACCTCTCTCATTCATGGCATGTTCAAAGGGAGTCTGGAGCCAATAAAAATCCACTGTTCTATACTATTGCCATCCATATTTATTGAAGTGATTACATAAAGTATGTATAGCTTTTCATAGTACATGGCAATTGTTCCAAGAACCAGCTACAAATATGTATACATACTTATGTATGTGTGCTTATGTTTATAACAAAGATAGTAATCCAGATAAATCTTTGTTCCTCAAAAAATTCCTCAGAAAACCTAAAAAATCTCTAGGAATTTTATGTAATACCCTAATTGCTTGTATTCAGGCATTTCAGAGATCACCAGCATTATTTATTGTGAATAATTAAAGCCCAACTTGAGTATATGGTAACAGAAATTTGAATATAGCAAATGAACTTAAGTAATATGTGATATTGGCATTGCTGCTACCCTTTCCTCCCTTACAGACTGTCCAATGTTTGGCCTGACAGAACTGAGCATCCCAAGTTTTTTCTGTCAGTCCATCAAATAAGCCTCAAAACAGTTTTGCCTTTAAGAGTACTATCATGTGTGAAGGGTGTCATAGTGATCATTCATCTTGATCTTGGTTAAAGACAACAAACCAAAAACCAAATAAACAAGCCTTTTTTTTTCACTTAAGGGGACAGTATAAAAAGAAAGCATCAAAAAGTGACACTGTTTCCCAGCATTCCATGCTATCCCACTAGACACTCGCAGAAAAGGGGCAAGTATATGTACATGGACAAATCATAAGGAATCTCTGCCAAGAAGTCTTCGGTATGTACCCATAAGCAAAAGACTAGTAGAAAGTGTGATGGGGGAGATTAGGATTGACTGAGTCCATGTAGAAAAAGTAAATTAAAAAATGCCCTTATAAAGAAGCCCTTTGGAGGTACTACAACCTCTAAATAAGAGACTACCAAATATATGCAGAGGTCCCTGGATTCGGAATACAAATGCACAATTGAACAGATCCAAACAGAGTCCTGGTTCTTTGGTGCTTCTTCCAGAAACCTGCAATATAGACTGCCCATGGGATATTTGTGGGAAAGACAGACTCCACTGGAAGCCAACTTGACAAATTCTGATAGCTGCCATGGTCAGAACTGAAATATCATATGTAAGACATGGGCCTGGAGCCATTCGCCTCACCTGCAGATATTGGTTCTTCGATGTATAATAATGGTTCCAATAATAATTCTAATTCTTAATGACTGTTAATAGTCATAAAGAAAGAAGAGAAAGTAGTGTGATACATAAGCATTAATTTTTAGGGGCAAACTTTATCTTTCTCCTCCAAGTAATCCTGAGTGGGTTTTACTACATCCAGTATAGAAATTTTATTTGGCCAAAAGAAAACTGAGTCAGCACAAAGTAGAAATAAAATTACAGAAGAGGATGTCAATCTATATTTTGATTTTTCCCATTTTTATATAAGTAGAACAAATAAAAGTTAACCATTTAAATCAAAGTTGCCCTAAGGGAAGAGCTATGGCCAGAATGCTGCATCTTTAGAGACATAATTTCTTTTTGAGAAAAAAAAAAAACTATCAGAAGCTGCTAAAATTTGTTTGCCATTATCATCAAGATTTTAATTATTATCTATAATTTATGCTTACTTTGTAAACTTGTTTGATAAACAATGATTACTTTGGAATAAATAAAATATCTTCCTAGTTTCATCATATTCAACTAATAGTAAGCATGAGATAGTGGGACTGATAAAAGTTAAAAATAATATTAGAAAAAATAATATTAAACTTATTTGGTCTAAAGTACATAGTTATATATCCATCTGTTCTCAAAATATTGCCACATTAACATAAATTGATTTATGCCAAAACATGTACACTAAAATTTCAAATAGTCATGAGTGTTTGTGAATTTATATTTTACAATACAAACTTTATAAAATCTAGCAAACTCAAGTAAAATGAACAAAGCTCCAAAAGGGTAAATCCTGATTCTAATTTTCTCTACTAATATTATCTAGATTCTCACTTAAGTAAAAGTAGCAGACTATGGAAAATTAAATATTAAAGGTAATAATTATGTCTTCACTCCCAGGTATAGGGATTAAGACACATGAATGTGCATTTCTGAGGAAATGTAATAATTTTAAATAGTAATCATTCAAAATCAAAAATAGAAATATCTTAAACTCTTGAATGGCATTTAAATGTTGAAAAAAACATATTTGAAAATGCTACTATCAGTTAGTTCTTATACTAAAATAAATGAAAGTCTAAATATTTGGTTTTAAGAAAGCTATGGGACTAAACAAGATTAGGGTTTTTTGCCTCAATTTCCCATACATTTTTTGGTTCAAATTAAGTATCATAATTAATGACATTAAATTTTATATGCACTTTGTCCATTTTGACAGAACTCTAATACAAGATGACATTTTTCCAGTAAAATGTAACCTATTGAATTTACTTTCATCTGTTTTCTTCTAGGTATTGGCTCTGTGTGTGTGTGTGTGTGTGTGTGTGTGTGTGTGTGTGTGTGTGTGTGTATGTGAATTTTCTAAATTGTAGGGTTTTAGTGGTTACTCTTCTCTTCCCCTGGAAAAATGATTTGGATTTTATTCCCATACACAGAAATGAATGAAGTCTGAGATTGAATTACTTCTTTGGGAAGCTAGATATGAATTACACAGCAAATTAAAAATATTCCATAAAGTATATTTCAAAACATCATATTAAATGCTACAAATATATAGAACTTGTATTTATCAATGAAAGGTCAGTAAGTTAAGAATAACTGATAATTTTTAAACAAAATAAAATTAAAACTGAATATTGAAATTCACTTAAGATTAGGTTTGCGTATGAAATAGTTAGAAAGCAAATATAGTGTTGCATCTAGGTAAGCAAAACAATTTTGGGGTTTTGGGGTGATAAAGATAACTATATTAATAATATAATTTTTAGATTTTATTGCTTAAATATTAATATAAACTAGAAATGGAGTTCATGCTCTTTGTTACATTATATGATACTAATGGTATATTTTGCTCTATTTAGAATATCTTATTAAAAGCAGGCTGCATAATTATTGAGAAAAGTCCAATCATATTATTAGAATTAAATGTAGATTAAAAACACAAAGACAGAAAAAAACATGAATAAAATTTAAATTTTATATATTCAGACATCAATCTTACTGATGGCAAATTCAGAAAGGTGAAAAGTAATTGTTTCTAATAGAGAATGGGAAACCAGACAAAGGTTTTCTATGACATATGTTTTAGTTTTGCTAAGCAACATTTCTAGGCTTGAATCTAGGCTGGGTCAGTATTTTGTTTCAGAGATGCTATTTCCTCTGAGAAGTGACCTCTTCAACTTCAATGACTTTACTAACTCTCTTCATCAATGTGGGACTATATTTGTAGGACATAAACAATGAAATGAGACTATCCCCAATATATTTGTATGACTAATGTCTCTAATATGTTTATATGACACTGCTTGTCATATTTTCATGATATAAGCAATGAAATGAAAATACTACTAATATTTAATATAGTCTTCTGCTGTTCATTCAATCTCAACACTATCTATTCTACACAATGGCATTGTTGCGTACTTTTTTATTATCACTCTATTTTATTTTATTTTTTGTTAGAAAATAAAGATTTTTTCCATGTAAAATAAAATAAAATTAAAACATTATAAAAAATACATAAAAATTACATGTCCCAACTCCTTTACTGGAACTCCCTTCTGGTCACAGGAGATGTGGAGTTCAGGCTGCTCAGCCACCAATTCTAGGAGTCTTAGCTGGGGCTATCCTTATACATTCCTGGGAGTTTCTCTTGAACCAGGTTTCTACTTAACCCCAAAATGTGTCCTTACTTCCAGTCATCACTTTCAGTAGTCATCCTTTCCATTCACCACCACGCTCCAGCCAGATCTGTCATGTTATCCTCTGGACATTTCTTCTATTTCTTCTTAGCAGGGAGATCCATGTACCCCACCCCTCATTGGCACTTTTTGTTTTTTAGCCTCTGTGGATGAGTCTAGCATGGTTATCCTTTATCTCCCCTTCCTGTCTTCATTAGCATTTCTATTGATATGAAGAGACATCATGACCACAGCAACTGTTATAGAGGAAAACATTTAATTGTGGTCAAAGAATATACATGTAAACAGAAATACAGAGCAATGCTTCCAAGTAAATTGACTAGAGCTGCCCATCCTTTCCATAAAATACTGATGCTGAGACCTAAGAGAAAGGATGCAATTCAGACTTGTCAGTGGTGATGGCCAAAGCAGCATCCAGATGAGTATCTGTATGCTGGCCCTCAGCTTTTGAGATATGTCACCAATGGAACTGGGGTACAAGAAGTCAGAAATTAATGGTTGAGTCAATCCTAAGGAATACATACTTTCAGTAGTAACAAAATCCTCTCTCCTAGGTAATACACAGAAGACCCTCAAAGCAAAGATAAGATGTAGATATCAAAGATAAAAATCATTTCTATCACAGTTTTCAATCCACTGATAAGGGATTATGGAACATTGGCAAGAACTGGGCTTCAAATGAGAATGAGGGTGTCATTGGGCGTCCATATAGGGGGGAGTTACCTGATCAGTGCAGTACAGCAATGTATATTGGATATTCTATATACTTAAGTGCACATAGCTAAGATTGGGTTATAAAAAAGGAAGACAAGCAGTCACTGGACTCTTCATCTACAGGATAAAGCAGTCTCTAAGTACTAGCAGAACAATCTTGATAGATCTAAGTCCCTAGGATGCAATTCATCCTGCCATTCACTACTAACATCAGTGTGCCTCACTGCCTAGAACATCACAGGGGTTCTGCAAACCTTGTTTAATGAATAAAAAAATGAACAAGGAATACAAAGACAGCAGGAATGATGATAAATAAAAACCAAATAAATATCCACAAAATTACAATTGGTATGAACCTGTAATATTTGTAAATTTCCACACAAATCTCTCTCTGGTCCAGACCTGTCTTTGCAGTCCTGTCTCCCTATAACACAGGACATACTTTTGAGGCTGGTTTTATATGAGGCAAAAGCTTATGATTAGACCTCACAGCAGATCACATACTTTTAATTCAGAAGAGCTCTTTAATTTTTTTCTCCTCTTAAAACTAGTTGCTAAACACATTATTTATCTGACATCTCTTACATATACCTAAGTTCATGTTTGTATGTAACAGAGGAATATACATGTATACACCCATATATGTACCCCTATGTTAAGGCCAATAGTCCTTACAGCCTGGCACTAAAAGCTTTCTGTATCCTTTGTCATCACTATGACTATCTCCTAGGTTACAGAATAACCATGTGAATCATTTAGCATGTAAACATTCATAGGATCTTACCATATGTGAAAACTTGATTAAAAATATTTAGAAATAAGAATATGGAGAAAAGAGAGTGACTGGAAGGGCGAGAGGGGGAAGGGAGCTTGAACAAGGATATACACAGTTAAAAATATGACTTTATTCATAATAAATAAATAAATAAAATGGCAAAAACAGAAAGTCAATCATGGTCATTTAAAACAGAAAAGTTTCAGAAATGGCTCAGGAGTTACAAGCACTGAATTTTTACTTGCAGAAGATCCAGGTTTATTTCCCAGCACCTGTTGTGGGACTATGCTTTTATACACTGTAAATATTGGTTTAATAAAACCCTGATTGGCCAGAGGCTAGACAGATAGAAAGTACAGGCAGGGCAACTAGACAAGGAGAATTCTGGGTAAAGGAAGAACAGAAGAGACACCAGGCAGATGCTAAGGAAGAAGAGAATGCTGCACTGAGAAAAATGTACAAAGCACATGGGTTAGTTTAAGAGTAAGAGTTAGCAAGAAATAAGTCTGAGCCATATGTCAACAAGTTTATAATTAATATAAGCCTTGGGACTAAGTAGCTGTGGGACTGACAGTCCAGGTGGAACAGAAACTTCCAACTACAAGCACCTGAATAGTAACTAATAACCAATCCTGTTCCAAGGAATCAGGCTCCCCCTTCTGATCTCCTAAAGCAAGAAGTGTGCACAGGGTACACAGGCACATACATGCAGGCAAATTACCTAAATACAAAAAATTTAAACAAAATAAATAACATTTTTGAAAATTGCTTCACATACATAAATTTTCAGAAGAAATTTCATACTGAGGTATGAATCAAACATAAAGAAACCACAAAATATCTTGGAAAGATATTAACAAAATGTATTGAATTCTTATAAAACACATATATGTAAGTGCATCTAGTATATGCCTAAAGAACTAAAATGTAAATATTTAACACTTGCACTGAATCAATCATATGGAACATTCGAACTAATTTTCAGAAATGATGGAACTTCTAGAAATGTAGCTTGAAGATAAATAATTAATTGAGAGTTATTCTCAGATAAAGACAGCTACTTGAAGATTTGATTTGAGCTATTGCCACTCTCTAAAATGGAAGCAAAGCAAAAAATAAATAACAATAAGAAATTGTCAAAGGGATTGGAGTCAATATAAGCTAATGTCACAGTGATTCAGTGACAGACCTTAGGTTCTGTGTGCTGACGTGCAGGAATCTAATGAACTACAGTAAGTAGAGCATGACGTTGGAGTTCCAGACAAGAGTACTGTTATTGAACTTGGCATTAAGTAAACAACCATTTATTCAAGTGGCAACCATTAGTTGCCTGAAAACAGTAGTGAGATACAATTTTCTATTTCATCCACTTTTTTCCTTAATCCATATCTAATGTTTGAGTAATAATTTAAGAGCTAAGTATAAAGGTGGGTGTAGGAATAATCATTAAGTAATGCGAACAGTACTAGCACTAGGTAAGAATCAGAGGTCACTGTTGTGCTCTACAAAGACATATGTAATAAACTACCCATCATTTTGAGGTCTTGTGTTGATTATCAAATAGTAATCAATTTAACTTGGAAATTTTAGTGGAGGCATAAAAAACAATGTGTCACCTACTTGTCACTAAAAATGTATATTCTCTCAAAATTATTATTTTAACTATCCATCATTTAGAAAAATACTTTTTAATCAAACAGTAACTTTAAAAATAGCCTAACTTAAGCTGATTTCTCTCATTTCTCTTGAATTTTGAGAAATTTATATATGTACACAATGAAATATGGTCATACCTAGCAACCAATTCCCCATACAAATCCCCATATTCCTTCAAACAAGCTCCTCCAGCTCCAGATATTTTTCATTTTGTGAAGTCAATAAATTCAGTTAGATCTAACCATTGTTCATGGGTGAAGCATCATATACTGGAGTAGTGATTCTCAACCTTCCTAATGTTGTGACCATTTAATATATTTTCTCATATTGTGGTGACCCCCAACAATAAAATTACTTCGGTTGCTATTTAACAACTGTATTTTGATACTGTTATGAATTGTAGTGCAAATATCTGATATGCAGATCATCTTAGGCCATCCAACCCTCAAAGGGGGAATGACCAGCAGGTTAAAAAAGACATTGTACTAGAGCATAGGAAACCTACCAGTAACCTCAAAGAAATGATTCTCCACCCTACCCTCCCCACAAGAAGCTGTTCATTGCCAAAACCTACTCAGTATATGATGTGTGATCTGGATATTTTCTAGCCCATCAATGCCATATCTTTGGTTGGGTTATCTTCTGTAGACTTTCTGCAGTAAGCACAGCTTCTGGGGGCTCATGATTGCAATAGTCTCATCATGTCCATAAGACAGAGTGTCATGGCAATTCTCCCCATCCTTGGTTCCTACATTGCTTCTGTTTCTTTTTTTGACATGTTCCCTGATTCTTAGTGAGTGGAGCAAATACAGTTGCCCATTTAGAGGTGAACATTCATAAATCCAAAATTTTGTGACATTTTTCCATCTAATTTGTCCTATTGTGAATTATGAAATCCCATCACAAAGACTTAAGAAGGACCTAGAAAGATTTCCGCAGGTGATAAGGCCAAAGGATGGGAACAAATCTAGAAGTGGAACTTGAAGCCAAGAGGAGTAAGATGAATGAGCATGGGTCAAATGCAGTATAGGGGCAATCTTTAAGTGGGTTTGCATATAAAGGTGTGGGTGCTTATTAAATGTGAAGAGCAAATGTGAACACATGCTGCTTATGTGCAGTTACATTGTTTTTCCTGGTAATTTCAGATGCAGATCTCTTATGACAGCCTGGGTCACTAATAATTAGCGAGTATAAATTAGCAGAGGGATAAAGAAGTAGATCTCAGAAAACAGTTCAGTGAAAATTATAATGATGGTGGTGATGATGACATTTATGTTGATAGTTATAAAAATAAATATACTTTTAAAAAATATTCTATCTCTGCAACATGTGTTTGAATCCACTGTGATAACTGTTAGCAAAAGAAAGGACAATGCATGTAGGTGGTTTTTTTCAAAGTTTCTAATTCTCTTCATAATTAATAACTATTTTTCTTTTTAACTTCATTCTTTCTCTGACCACATTTACAGACTTAGCAGAAAGAACAATGATATAGAATGCATATTCTCAATAAATAAAATGATGCTTAAGGACCTACTGGTGGGACAGAACCAATGCACATAGCAACTAATCAAATACTCATTTTACTGCAAAGAACATGTTGGATAAATGACTCTGGTCCTGGACAAGATCTCATTGGCAAGGGAGACTTGTGTCATTTCAGAGAGTCCATATTGGGTAGAAGCATTGCTCTGTCAGGTGGCAGCCTTTCTCATCATTTTCCAAAGCCAAGAGGGCAGACATGTCTCTTGGGCTGTTTAGATGACAGATGCTTTTTGCATGGATGCTCTGGGTTAGCTACCTTCCTGGAAATTCATTTCCATGCCAAGCTGATATCACAAAATCCATTCAGCAAATGAGGACTGACTGGACCAGCTGTTCCTCTGTATTACATTGAGGCTCTTCAACTGGTCTGAAACCTTGTACAATTTATCGGCACAGGTGTCTCAAATAGAAAGCTATTAAATTTTCATTTATCTTTGCATTCCACTAGGGACATTCAAGCCTCCCAGAACTGGAAAGGGTTGAACTCTTACACGATAGAAGTTAAGTCTTCTGGAAAGAGGCAGGAACACACAAGCAATGACCCTGGTTGTTTACAATAGCTCTTTGATTTCTGAGCTCATTTGCTCTCTGCCTTCCCAGGTGCGGTTGTGCTAGGTACGTTAATGGATAACTATCTTTTCAAATATTCTATCTCATAATAACAAACACTGGTCTTTCCTTTGAGCTACTGACTTGGTCACTAAGCTTGTTATCAACCTGCCACTTGGTTCAGCTTGGTCTTCAGAGCTCATGTAATGCTATCATTTTGTAGTGGCATGTTTAAATGTTCCTTAAAGATAGACCAGAAGGGCTGACCCACTATATCAATGGATTCATTTTTATTCAAACATATTTGAAAAAGATTTTGTGGTGATATATTATATATTTACTAAAGCTTGTCTGAAAATCAGAGAACAGGTCCAAGCCAGAAAGGTGAAAGAGTGGTAACTCATGCCTTTAATCACAACACTCAGGAGGCAGAGATCCTCTAGATCTCTCTGAGTTCAAGGCCGAACTGAAGACAGTGAAAGCACACACATTTAGCCCTAGCACTAGGAAAGTTGAAAGAGGAAGTGAGATAGCTGGGAAGAGAAAGAAGAGACAGGAGTTCTTTCCTTTGCCTAAGTTTCCTTTCCACTGAGGATTCAGAGGCATTGAGTCTGAGGATTCATGGAGATAGGACCTACCCTTTTTAGCCTGAGAAGTCAGCTAAGTGGATGTGGCTTGCTCCTCTGTCTTCCTGATATTCCAATTTTCCCACAATATTTGGCTCTGGGTTTTTACTATAACACCAAATAGAATTGATGTAAAAAGATTTAAATGGGATAAGTTAAGTCTTAATTTACCTCAAGTGACTAGAAGGGAAAGAAAACTGTGGCAATCTGTTAACCCACGCATTGGAGAATGCAGTGAAATAGCATCCAGTTCCTTCTAGTTTGTCAGGGAAATGATATCACATCTTAAAGTCTGAGTCTGTCTGTCACAAGTCCAAGATAAATACAATGGAGCCCATTGAATGATAGGGTTGAGGCCATGCAATACTTTCTTTATGCGGTGAATTAATGTGATAGAGGCAGTAAATTAAATATGATTTGTGTCTGAATGTTATAAAGGACATTATAAAAGCGGCTACATATTATAGGAAACCTATGAATTCAGTGCACTGTGCTTTAATATTTTTGTTTTTCATTTTCTTCCAGACATTCCTCCTCCTCAAATCATCAAGGAAATCAAAGAAAGTCTGTAATGTACCTAAGTTCCTCTCACTCCATTCTTTAATATATTGATAGTAAATTTAGTGTTGTCCTAATCACAGAGATTTGATACAGCACTCTCCCAAAAATTAAGACAGAGACACATTTTGGGGATCCTCATTGAGACAAGAAACTGAACTTAGAGAAGTGAAAAAATACATCCAAGGTTCAGGAGCTAGTGTACCCCCATTACAGGAGGAATTGCCCCCCAAAATCTGTATGTAGCAAATTCCAAACCATGTTGGTTTGTTTTTTTAAGAGTTTTTCCAATGTGAGTAGAAGAAATCTTAGACTTAAACCTCAAAACACATTTAATTCAACAAAATTAAAAAAAAAAAAACAATATTAAAGGAATGTTGGATTTTGTCAAAGGCTTTTTCAGCGTCTGAAGATATGATCATATGGTTTTGTTCCTTTAGTTTGTTTATATGATGGATAACAATTACCGTTTTTCATATGTTAAACCAGCCCTGCATTTCTGGGATGAAGCCTACTTGGTCATGGTGGACAATATTTTTTATACATTGTTGTATACGGTTTGCCAAAATTTTGTTGAGAATTTTAGCATTAATATTCATGAGGGAGATTGGTCTGTAGTTCTCCTTCTTTGTTGTGTCTTTGAGTGGCTTGAGTAGTAGGGTAATTCTGGCCTCATAAAAGGAATTTGGCAATATTCCTTCAGTTTCTACTGTGTGAAATAGTTTGAGAAGTAATGGTAATAATTCTTCTTTGAATGTCTGGTAGAAATCTGCACTGAAACCATCTGGACCAGTGCTTTTATTTTGGGGGAGGTTTTTAATGACAGCTCCAATTTCCTTAAGGGTTATAGGCCTGTTTAGGTAATTAATCTGATCTTTATTTAATTTTGGTAAATGGTACTTGTCCAGAAAGCTGTCCATTTCTTCTAGGTTTTCCAATTTTGTGGAATACAGATTTTCAAAGTATGATCTGATAATTCTCTGGATTTCCTGGGGGTCTGTTGTTATGTCCCCCTTTTCATTTCTGATTTTGTTGATTTGGACACTCTCTCTCTGTTTTTTGATTAGTTTGGGTAAGGGCTTATCTATCTTGTTGACTTTCCCAAAGAACCAACTCTTAGATTCATTGATTCTTTGTATTGTTTTTTTCGTTTCAATTGTATTGATTTCAGCTCTAAGTTTGATTATTTCCTGCCATCTACTACTTCTAGGTGAGTTTGCTTCTAATTGTTCTAAGGCTTTCAGCTGAGCTATTAGTTCTCTAGTGTGGGATTTCTCTAGGTTTTTCCTATAGGCATCTAGTGCTATGAATTTTTCTCTTAAGACTGCTTTCATTGTGTCCCACAAATTTGGGTACATTGTGGATTCATTTTCATTAAATTCTAGGAAGACTTTGATTTCTTTCTTAATTTCTTCCTTGACTCAGAGGTGATTCAGCTGAGTGATGTTTAGTTTCCATGAGTTGGTAGGCTTTCTTTGATTTTTGATGTTGTTGAACTCTAACTTTAGGCCCTGGTGGTCCCATTAGTTACAAGGGATTATTTTCATTTTTTTGTATCTGTTGATATTTGCTTTATGACCAATGGATTTGCCAGAAGTGGAGACTGAACTAAGCAATACTGGGATCGTGGGACCTTGAAACTGCCTGCCAGTGGGGGGATGGGGAAATGTGAAGAAGAGAGAATGACCTGATATGGTGCAAGGGGGAAGGGACCTTGATTAAGAATATACAAGAATAGAAAATGTGACTTATTTATTCATAATAATAAAAAAGGAAGAAAAAAGGGAAAGGAAAGTGGGAAGTACCCTTCTTCGAATTGGCACAGACGACCACTTCCTAAATATAATACCAGTGGCACAGACACTAAGATCAACAATCAATAAGTCAGATCTCCTGAAACTGAGAAGCTTCTGTAAAGCCAAGGACACTGTCAATAGGACAAAAGGAAAGCCCACAGAATAGGAAAAGATTTTCACCAACCCTACAATTGATAGAGGATTGATCTCTAAAATATATAAAGAACTCAAGAATCTAGAGCCCAAAACCTTGAATAACCCAATCAAAAAATGAGACTCAGAACTAAAAAGGGAATGCTCAGCAGAAGAATTACAAATGTCTGAAAGGCACTTGAAAAGTGCTCATGATCTTTAGCCATCAAAGAAATGCAAATCAAAACAATTTTGAGTTACCACCTGACACCTGTCAGATTGGCTAAGATAAAAGACACAGATGACAACCTATGCTGGAGAGGTTGCAGAGCAAGGGGAACACTCCTCCATTGTTGGTGGGAGTATAAGCTTGTTCAGCCACTTTGAAATGCAGTGTGGCAATTTCTCAGAAAACTGGGAATCAATCTTCCCAAGGATCCAGCAATACTACTTCTGGGTGTATACCCTAAAGACGCACATTCGCACTCCAATTAGCTCAATTATGTTCATAGCAGCATTATTCATAATAGCAAGAACCTAGAAACAACCTAGATGCCCTTCAACTGAAGAATGGATTAACAAACTGTGGTACATCTACACAATAGAGTACTACTCAGCAGTAAGAAAAAAAGGATATCCTAAAATTTGCAGGCAAATGGATGGATATGGAGAATATCCTCCTGAGTGAGGTATCACATACCCAGAAAGATATGCAGGAGATGTACTCATTCATTAGTGGACTCTAAACAACAACAAAAAAAGCAAAAAGCAAAACATGTCCAAGCTGCAAATCTCAACCACTGAACAGCTTGGAATCTGAAACACCTTGGACTGACACCTTGGATACCACTCCCTCTAGAGAAACACCTGATCCAGTCTTGTTGTTGGGGTGAGGAAACTGGATCTGCCAGGAATGGATGCTGAACTGGGCAATATTGGGACCTTGGGACATTGGGACATTGGGACACCCTGCCCATGCTGGGGAGGAGATGGGGAGGTGTGGAGAAGAGAGAGTGTCCTGAGCGGGTGAGAGGGGGAAGGGACCTTGAATAAGGATATACACAGATAAAAAATGTGACTTTCCTTATAATAAAAAAAATGCCACACCAAAAAAAAAAAAATACAGAGAAGAGAGGCATTCTTAGGAACTGAGACTGAGATATTTGCTATTCTCACACTCCTGGGCCTTTTTCATGAAATACAAAAAAACATTGAGACCTACTGCTGGAAAGCTGAGTAATCTTTTTTGTATTTCTTTCTCCCTCCTCCTCTCTCTCCCATATCTAACCCCTCTCTCTCAAATTCATGCCCACTTCTTCTCTATCCATTGTTGTTGCACATACATATAAACAAATCAACATATAAATACAACCTGCTGAATCCTTTACATTCAGTGTTACCTGCATGTGTATTTCTAGGGCTGACTACTCAGGACTGGATAAACATTCAGATGCCCTATCCCTGGGAAACCCTGATTCTTCATCTCTTAGCAGTTTATAATTGTCTGTTAGCACTTTATAAAAAGGTAAGACCTAATCCTATTCTCCTTATCTTCATTGTCTTGTCACCCGTTACTGGAATTGTTCGGGTCTCGTTTAGACAGCCATGTTGTTGAGATTGCATGGGTACAGCTTCCTTGTCATAGCTGGAAGGCACAGGCTCACAGCAGCTCCCACTGAGATAACTTGAACATCAGTGGGGAGTTAATTTTCAAGTATAGATTTAATCTTCTCAGTCCACACTTAATCAAACCAATTGCTACAACTGCACTTTAAAATGTTCTAGAAGAAACAAAGAAAGAAAGAAAGAAAAAAAGAAAGAAAAAGAAAGATCTTCAATTATTAGAGTTCCAAATATTCTATTACCATCAATGTGGTTTGATCACAGAAACTGGGGTATGAATCAAACTCATCTAAGAGAAAGTGTGCTGATGATGGTGGCTTTGGGAGGTATCATTGCACCCTCTTTTTCCTCTTCCCTATTTGGCCACACTGAATAAACAACCTTTCCTGCATTGTCACTTTAACTGGCCCATGGAATTTGATTGACTAATCTTAGTTTGTTAGGTCCTCCATGGTCCAGGCCCTCTATTAATTCTGGTAACAATAATATAAGTTAGATTTAGATGCTTTGATTTTTTCTTACAATAAGGGTTGACATATGAGAAAGTCCAGTGACAAGGCAAAGATGCCTTTAAAAACTCAAGTATTTAAGCATGTGTGAAAGAGAGGTGATATAAAAAACTTATATAAGACACAGTCAAATGGTATCACAGGAGAAAAGTGTATTATACAGAATGGTTGTCATTGAGTGTGCTCAGAGGCAGAGTATTAGAAAGCCTAAGTGCAAGTCCTGATTCATCATTTACCCAGTGTGAACTCATTTCACCTCTGAGCTTCATTCTCCCCACTGGGAAAAGAAAAATAATACCTTTAGAAGGATAATTTAATGGTTTAATTGATATGTATAAAAGTTACTTCAAGATTATAAGATGTAATAAAACCATAAAGAATTATTAATGTATTTATTCCAAGATTTTTAATAAAAGATGTAGCTTTAAAAAACAAAGAAGAAATGTGATTGATGGTGGTAATGACCATGAAGCATGAAAGAAACAAAAAGAATCCCCCCAAGAGGTAATGAAGTGAGACAGTCGTAAAATGTACAAAATTGTCATTACACATAACTTACAAGATTGCTTAACTGTCCTAGATAGTGTTGTGTGCTTCATTGAGATTCTTTATTTTTACATTGAGTGTCTGATTGCCAATCCCCAGTACCTGTACATTCATTCATCCTGATTGTCTGGAGACTTCATTCTCACAAATCACCCAAGTTAGTTTTCATCTTTTTTATAAGTAGTTCACCCTATGTTCCTGGTCTCTGCCCGGGTCAGAATCCCTATGATTAGCCTTTCCATAACAAGTACACTCAAAATTTTGTCACCTTGATAGATTATAAATTCCCATGAACTGTGATATGGTAAAAAGGAAGAGCATTACGTTTATTTATCTGGCTGCTGCTCATGAGATTCATTTGACATATGGGTCAGAATGCATTCATGATCTTCACATCTTAGACTTTAAAAGATGACTAAAGTTTTGGCAAAATATGTGTAAAAAATAATTCAGTCTTTTTTCTTTTTTTCTCATTATTTTACTATTAATAAATTCTCATTTTTTTATCCATGTATCCCCTTGTTCAAATGTGCTTTCCCTTCCGCCTCTCAAGTCACTCTTCTCCCCATCTCCTTATCTCCTCCCCGGTAAGGACAAGAGGTCCCAAGGTCCCAAGGTGGCTTAGTTCAGCATCCACTCCAGGCAAATCCACTTTCCTCATCCCCACATCAAGACTGGCTCAAGTGTTCCTCTGGAGGGAATGGGATCCAAAGTGCCAGTTCAAGGTGCTTCAGATCCCAAGCTATTCAGTGTTTGTGGTTTGCAGCTTGGACATGCTTTGCTTTTTGTTTAATTAAAGAGTACAGTTTAGTCACATTAATACCACTAACATTGAGGTATAGATGTCACCACCAATTATTTCCAGAATCTTTACATTTATAAAACTCAACAGCTAATGAGCAATGACTCCTCATGTCTCCCTTGCTGCAAACAATAACAGTCCCACTCCACTTTCAATTATTTTTCTCTATTCTCAGGTCCCCAAGCAATCACACACTATTTGTCTTTTTATGGCTAGAGATTTTTCACTTGAATAATGCCTTCAAGGGTCATCCATATTGTAACCCACAACAGAATAACTGATAACTGATAAATAATATTTTATTCATGTTATTTCCTCCCTTTTTTATCTACTTATTTGCTAATAGCACTTATGTAACACTATAGTTTGACTCTGGTGAATGGCACCATTAAGCCCATTTTGAGATCTGTCTGTTCTGTTCTTTAGGATATATTTACAGAGGTTCCTGTATTGTACATTAATTTTTCTTTTTTTTTCTTTTTTTTTTTTTGGTAACCTAAGTACTGTTTTACACAGTGGTTGAACTATTTTACAATCTCTGTCTTTCTCTCTCTCTCTCTCTCTCTCTCTCTCTCTCTCTCTCTCTCTCTCTCTCTCTCTCTCTCACACACACACACACACACACACACACAAGATTTCCAAAATCTCTCTGCATCTTTGCCCACAACTACTTACTGGTTTTTAGAAAAGTTATAAAGTTATCTAATGTGTGTGAATGGCTACTCATTGTTATATTTGTGTTTCTCTAATGATTAGTAATGTTGAACATCTTTGCACATGTTTGTTGACCATTTGTATATCTCCTTTAGAGAGATGCTTATTTAAATATTTTGCTTATATTATAATTGGTTTTTGTTATTGTTGTTGAGTATTGTTACTGTTCTTGAAATAATAGTCATTATTATTTTAGGATGTTAACCTTTATCCTATATAAAGTTTGAACATATCTCCTCCCTTCTCATGGACTTAATTCCATTATTTTAAATTTTTATGTGATAAAGTTTTAACTTTGATTCAGTCATTTGAACTTATTCTTTTGTTTTCTGTGTAGCCTTTATTTTTATACTGAATCTCTTCACAGTGTTTTATGATGACAGGATCACCTTAGCTGTCCTCCTCTTTGCTCAGTTTCATGTCCTACAGCTTTATTAATCTCATTGCTACAAGTACTTCCCATTCACATAGACTCTGATGTACAGCCTGGAGTGAAGCTACACATGGAGAGCAGCAAACAGGCTCTGGAACTGGGGAATTGAATGTGTCATGCTGCCTTCTATTTACATGATTTTCTTATGGTTGTAAATAGTAACATTCTATTTGATTTGCTCAATAGCCACAGGATACCACCTTCCTTTGTATCTATTTATTCTCTATTTACTAGTGGTTATGTTTTCTATCTGTGCAGCCATTGTTTATCTCTACTAGTATCATCTAAAAACTAATGATCATTTATCTACCCTGATCTAGGGCAGGTGGAATGCTCAGTTAAGAGCTGTGGGTGCTGTTTGGGTCAGGATTGATGTTTTTGCCTTCCCACCTCTGGTTCTTGAAGTTTTTTCTTTTAATGAAGAAAGGCTTCGTGGTAGCTATTCAGGACAGGAAAAGCCCACCCTGCTGGGGTGAGATTTGAAAGTGTGTGCTGGGGAGTGACTGTGGCTATGGAATCTAAGCTGGGTAATGAGGGAAGCAAGGACACAGAGTCAGCTAGGAGCCGTGAAAAAGAGACAGGCTTCATTAACTGTAGGGACCAGCAGCAGCATGTAGTAAGTAGAAGATAAGGTTGTTTTCAGGTGAATGGCTGCTGGAAAGTGATTGTGGGGCAAGCTCTACAGACTGACGTGAAAGAATGAAGCTTATTCTTGCTATCCTCTTGAAATTTTTACACACTAATTGTATTTTTTCAATTGATATCAGAAAGTACTAATCTTATAAACTAAATTGACAAGCATTTCTTTAATTTTCTAAAGCTATAGGTTATGTGTCTCAAAGTTTTGGTAGAACCTATGGGGCTATTTGGATCTGAAGCATGTTTATTTTCTCATGGAGCATAGTGGAAAATTTAGAACAGCCATTTCAGTTTCTTTCATTATTATGGGATTGTTTTTGTTTTAGAAAATTGTATTATTCAAAGAATAGACCAATTTTCTAAATTAGTTAAATATAATTGTAGGTGTCTCTCTTGTTACTTTCTAAATTTCTACCTGTAACTAGTTTCCTTTAAATCTATAACATGTGGTGGTATTGGTGGTGGTGATGGTGGTGGTGGTGGTGTGTGTGTCTGTTTGTGTGTACATTTATATGGTGTTCAAATGTGTGTGTGTGCATGTGTGTATGGTGTGCAGGTGTGTGTGTTTTGTGTGTGTGTGTGTGTGTGTGTGTGTGTGTGTGTGTGTGGTATGCAGGTGTGCTCATTAAAAGTCCTAACTCCGGAGATGAGAGGACTACTCTGTGGCATCGGTTCTCTCCTCCTCCCAGATGGGACACAGAGATCAAACTCAGGCTGTCAGGTACTTTCCTCCCTGATCCATCTCACAGGCTTGGATTGCCTCTACTTTATACTTGACATATTTTTTTCAGAAGTTTCTCTACATTAAAACACTTTTGAACAAAACAATTTTGTTTTAGTGGCTTCTGTTATGGTTTTTTTTTGTTTCATTACTTCATATCCCCTTGAATTTTAAATAATTTCTTTACTTTAAATTTTCTTACATTTATTTTGCTGTGCACATCAAATAGTCTTAGATCCTAATCTTAAACAGTCTGCTTAGAGTGGGTGGTACACACCCAAACAGATAATTTTTGTATATTTTGAAACATCAAATTATTTCACCATGAGTCAGTTGAAGCACATTTATTTTTAATAAGTTTTAATTATCAGAAGTTTTTAGAATTAGAAATCTGGCTTTTAAATACAGTTCAAATGTTACTGTTGAAGATTTTCTGGTTTCAATTAATTAACAGCATTCAGGATGCATTTGGTTTAGTGCTATTAGAAATCCTCTATATACAGCGCTGTGATATGTTACACAACTCTTCGTCTAGAATTCTGGCTATGGGGTATCTTGTTTCCTGGCTTGAGAAAAGCATGTTAAACAAGCATAGGTGCCTTGATGTGGCACCTGTGTGAGATCATTGGTGGCCTGAAGGAATTTTCTATCATCTTATGTCCTTGGAGCAACAAGTGTCCAGGGATAGTTTTATTCTTAGCTGGGAGCTTATCAGAAATGCAAAATGTCAGACCTCACCTCAGACTCACAGAATTTCAATAAGATCTCCCAAGAAATTTGTTTGTCCATTAAAGTTTAAGAAGAACTGGATTGCATCACTCAAGGCTACAAATTTGGTACTTTTTTGGTAATACTGAATGTAATTCCTACTGACTGACATGACTAAAAGGTGGTGGTGTTAAAGAAAGGTGATGTAAGTATGTGGAGCTAAGTATGAATGAATATGAATTAGGAGAACATATCAGCACATAATAGGTACCCCTTTCTGAGATGACTTCAAGTTCTATTTATAATTTTTTTATTGTTTTTGAAAATCAATATCAAACTTTATACTTAAAAAGAAAAACATTCAGAATAGATAAAAAACAACAACAAAAAACCCATACAGTAATAAAACTTTTTTCTCTACAATACATGAAACATAAAAAATAAAATCTAAAGCTCTTAGCCAGGTTAAGCTCAGCTACAGATGAAGAAAGCACAGTAGATCACAGTTTATGGCAACCACAAATTTCTGCTAAGCAACCCTTCTACAGTCAAACCAGAAGATTTGTGTGTGTGTGTGTGTGTGTGTGTGTGTGTGTGTGTGTGTGTCTAAGGTCCTGTTCTCACATGTTACTGCATGCCTTCCAGAAACACAGAATTAGTCTAGGCAACATGTAACTGGACAACTATCCAGTTGAAGATGGAATGCTTTCATCATGTCAGAAAGTTCCCTGCCAGACATGCTAACCACCAGTGGGAATGAGTCACACTCCACAAGTAGGTATTCTCTAACTGGTTGCCTATTGGGACATTACTAGTATCTTTGCTTGATAACCTGGTACTCCCTTAGACCTTCGGTTTGGCCTTGGTAGTGGTCACCCCTGTGGTCTGACAGCGACTAAGCTCTTAGTATCTTGAATTGGATTTTGAAGATAAATACTTAGTTTTGAATTTTAGTGATCTGAGATTCCTATCACTATGTTGCTATTCATCTCTAAGCTAACAGGTTTCTACCAAGTGGCCATTCTTATACTTAGTTTTGTCCTCATGTAAAACTCTCTATTGTCCCCAGGAATATTCATGATTAATTCATAGGAGAAAACCTTTTAAATCCTTTTAGGTCTATTCTGTTGAATAGTGAGATAAAATATAAGAAATGACCTCACAAAATGCTTTATATGTGAGAGAACTTGAGACCAGCTGAGCTTGTGAAATTGATTTAATAGGTTTGGGCATGGGTAGTAGAAAGTATTCTGGAACAGATTCTGGGTGACTTTGGTGATGATCAGTGAAGAACTGTAATGTAACCATGAAGAGATATATATGTGCAGGTCTCTCTAAACAATGAGTAAAAATTTGTTTAGACTTGTAATTATCAACAGAAAAGTAAAGAATCACTTAAAGAAAGGGAAAAACCTGATGATAATTTTAGATTGCTTTACCAATAGTATTTTCTTCAAGTGTTGTTAAAAAAATATTCACTCTTAGAACTGTATTTCATTACAACTTTGAATTATTATATAAATCAAGGGGTAAAAATGGGCAGCACAATGTTTCATAATGTTTAAAGGAGGTGATCTTTTTTTTTAAATTAACTAAACTCAAAATAAACATAAGGTTAAAGCTGTAGCCACATTATATGATTATCCCTGAGACAGATTGGTACTTCCTATGAGAATACTATTCCCCAAGATACAGGATATAAGTGTTCTTGACAGTAGCCAAATCAATATATCATTTGTTCTGGGTACTAGGTAACTGTATAAGCCATGAGTTTTACTTTTTTTTTTTTTTTTTTGGTTACTCATTTGAAACAAGTAATAAACAACATGTAAATTCTTCAGCAGATGTGATATTTCTTTTTTTTTCTTCCTTCTTTATTTTGTATTTATCAAAAAAAACACAGTAAAAAGAATTTAAAATGTGGAAGAGTTAACAATAACTATACAGAGGATAAGAATGATAGGCATGGCTTATCAAGGGAAGAAATACAAATAAGATTGCTACACCTATATTTTCTTTGTGTTCATCTTTCCCTCTGAATTTTTTTTTTC
>PVIH01022904.1:0-26079 GCA_004025045.1 Sigmodon hispidus | reverse complement strand
CGAGGGTGGAGAAGAATTAATATTTGCAGGAGGATTCATCTACTAATAAAATTCAACTAACGGATATTGCTGCCTCATTAGATCTTGGGAGAAGGGACACATTCACTCTGGAGGAAATCTATATATTCAGTAATGGCACATTACATTTATAAATTGTAATGGTTGTCTAATGTTTAATTTAAAATGTTAGTGCTAATAAGATGACCAAGAATTGAATTGTAATTCAAACAAAAGCCTTGACTATTCTCGAAGTTACACTTAGGTTGTTTTTCCCCCACAAGAAAATGGAAAATTACTTTTATATGTGTATATTTTTATGTAATTAGCATTCTATTCTTGGTCCAGGGAAATAAATCCCTATAGCAATACTATTAAAGATCAAAATCTAATGCATTTATGTTGTGATGCTTTTTGATCTCTCTTTTTTTTTGTTGAACACAGCTACACCTTTAAAGTCTCCATTTCCTTAGCTGATGTTTTCATGTACATGAAGATACAACTCCCATAAGTAATGGAGACAACAACCATGTGTGAGGAGCAGGTAGAAAAGGCCTTTTTATGTTGAGCTAAAGGGAACTTTAGGATGGTTTTGATAATGGGTGTGTAGGAGAGGATCAATAAGACTAAGGTAATGACAAGTGTCATCACAGCTATGACAAAAGCCATTCATTCTATGAAACGTGTGTCTGTGCAAGATAGTTGGAGGACAGGAGAAGTGTCACATAGAAAGTGAGTGATCTACAGTTTTGGAAGCACAGAAATCCAATTTGAGTCCCAACATCAAAGGAGGAAAGATGGGTCCAGGAGCTGGTGACCAGCAGGTGGCACACTTTGCTGCTCATGATGATGGGGCAATGCAGTGGTTTGCAGGTGGCTATATAGCGATCATAGGACATGGCAGCCAGGAGGTAGAACTCATGAAATTTCCTCATTTGAAATTTTTGATTTGTTTTGCTTCAACAATTACATATGCCACACATCCTCACAATATATATCTCCTCTCCATCACTTTATCTCCTCCCCAGCAAGGGCAGGAGGTCCCAAGGTAGCTTAGTTCAGCATCCACTCCAGGCAGATTCGCTTTCCTCACCCCAACATCAAGACTGGGTCAGGTGCTTTTAGATCTCTTTAAGATGACTTTTCTTATTCATTCTATGTATTTGAATCTCACATTTATTCACTTGTGTGGGTACATATATTCCTCTTCCCAACAAAGGAGATAGCTTTAAAAAAAGGTGTCATATATTCCATGAACTTCTGGTTTTCCTTCTACCTCCTGAGTGTGGGATTACAGGCATGAGCCCGTGCTGCCATGTCTAATGCATGACAGGTGCACTGTATCTTTAGGCCAGGATTGTACTTCCTCAGAGGGTGAAGGCAAATGCCCATATTTACACAGGTATTTCCTTGGTATCTTCTCTATCACTGTTAAGTGATTTGCTTTCAGAACTTTATTCTAAAAAGACAGCTTGCAGCAATGATGTCTTGGGGCTACTACTGCTGTGATGGAACAAACACCATGACCAAAAAGAACTTTGGGAGGAAAGGGTTTATTTAGCTTACACTTCCATAGAATTATTTATCGTCAAAGGAAGTCAGGACTGGAACTCAAGACAGGAACCTGAGGGCAAGATCTGATGCAGAGGCCATGGAGGAGTCTTCCTTAGTGGCTTGCTCAGCATGCTTTCTTATAGAACTCAGGACCAGCCGACCTCCCTGACAATGCGATGAGCCTTACCACCTATACGCCTGCCCAATTATACATTTCTTGATTGAGGCTCTCTCCTCTTGTTAAGAAATTATTCTTTCATGAGTTATTTCATATATGGTTATCAGTGATAATGGCCCTGTCCCATGGAAGCAATCAAAGCCTAGACTGACTACAGTTATAACGTGAATAAAACTTCCCTATAATAAGGACAAACTGGAGTAGGAGAGTGAATTGCTAGGCCAGCAATTGCAGAAGAGCAGAATATGAAAAAACTCTCTTGACCCTACCCATTGGAAGCTTTAAGTTTTTAAAAGTAATTTTCTAACTGAAGGAACAGTTTTTGTCATATGGGAACATTTTAAATTTTAGGCAATTTAAATTCATGTAACAATGAGCCTTCATTCATGTTCATATATATACACACGCACATGTAGCTGGATGGAAAAATTTAGTGACAGTTTCATGAAGTCTAGGCTTGCCTTTAACTCTTGATCCTGTTAACAAGGCTGCCCTAAATGTAGTCAATTTTGAGATTGTCTTTAAAATTTTTCTGTTGCTAATGATTAAATATTCTAACAAAAGCAACTTAAAGGAGACAAGGTTGGCTCACAGTTCCAGACAGTAGGCCTATCGTGGTAAAGTCAAGTGGCAAGAACTTCAGAGACTAGTCAGAAAAGAGCAATATACATGCATGCTAGTTGAAGAAGCAGCTGAAGAGGTGGACTCTATAGCAAAAGCTAGCGGAAACAGTCCAAACATATAGGAGAGTCTGATCAGTAGCTTGGTTTTGTTAGGAGTGGCTGAATCCCTTGGAAGGGAGCTCTATGGCCCCTTTGGGTTACAAACATCAGATGAATGAAATGAGGACGTGACCACTGTAAGATGTGTTTGAGAATTTTATTGCAGACATGAAGAATACAGCCATAGCCATTTGTTCTGAATTTCTTGGGGACCTTATACCAGTGTCCGAACAGTCCAGAATCCCTTGCCTAGGAATGATGCAGCTACAGTGGGTGGGTATTCTCACTTCAACATGATCAAACATTGAGACTTCCCACATGATTTTATTTAGATTGTGTCAATTTGGTAATATCACATGTTTTGGAGGTTGAGTTTTCAATATGAGTAATTCAGTCTATAGGAATGGATTTTACTACACACATAAGACATGTATGTGCATTTGGGGCTACCTTCTGGAGGGTAGCTATTTATGGTAGCATTGGCAAATTTATCACTGCCTATACCACTGAGGAATATGACTTCCTCTCCTCCTAAGGAACCATCAACTGCCTACAGATTCCTCAGGAAGGTGTGAGGCCTCATGAGCCCCTCCTTCCTAGCAATTTTTAATTGCCAGTAAGTCCTCATGGAAGGGTGGGGACCATGAGTCCTTCCATAATGGAACTGCAAGAGACCCAATCTTGTATAGGTCATCACAAGCTGCTGTGTTCACCAGTGCAGTGACGATGTTGTATTTTTATTTGTAGATTGAATGTCTTAGCATCTTAACTTTTGTTTAATGAGAGCCTCTTATAGCTGAAGCTGACAATAAAGTCCTGACTTGCGGCTTCTATTTCCAGGTAAAGGGATTCCAGGTGTGCAAAACCCGACCCACATTTAACATTTTAACTTAAAAAAATATTTTCTTAATTTTCAGTTTACTATTGAAGGATTATACTTGGCTTTCAAGAGGTTAGAGTTGGGCAGCAAGTAGTGATCAAAGAAAAGTTTGTGTCTGTGGAGGAGTACTCAGCTTCACACAGTGTTAAAGGAGTACAGTGAATACTGGATAACCTATTATACATGCTATCAGCTGTATAAACCATGAAGAAGAGAAACAAAACCTTAAGGTATAGCCTTGGCAGTAAACTGTAGCTAACAATGAAAGAAAAGCAAGAAGTAGCTGAAGATAGGGTTTTCTTTTAGTCAGGGGTGTAATGATGGCTGGTATTACCTACACAAAGATTGACATACAGAAAAGCATGAGATGGTTAACTAAGCAGGTAGTGTGGCAGTAGTAGTAGTGACAAGCAGCTCCCCAGGAAGAAAGAGATGGGAGGAACTGTGCCATGGGAGGAACTCACAGCTCCTGAGGAGGAAGGCCTTGTTGGTAGAGTCACCATATGACTTTTATTACAGTAGTCATATTTAGCTAAGGTTAAGCTGTGTAGGAATACAAAGCCTTTTGAGTAAGTTCTGTTTGAAGAGGCACATTACAGTACTTGGAAAACATAAAGGTGCATTTGGCCACTTGAACAGAAATGTTTCTGCTCTTCTACCCTTCTGAGAAACTTCTAGTGGAAATTAAAACCTAGATGTTCCTTGGCTTTAAACTGTTTTACATTTTTACACTAACTTTTCATATTAATCTAACACTGCCATGATACAAGTTCTAACAGCAGTAAAGTATTCAGTAGAAAAAAACTGATCTATATAAGTTCCATGTGAAAGGGACAGTTTAACCAGTCTGTGGTTTCTGGGATACTATAGACTGTCAACTAAGAAGTACAAGTCTTAAAAATTAAAACATGCTAGGTGTTGCTGGTCCACGCCTTTTATCTCAGCACTCAGGAGGCAGTTCCAGGAAAGCCAAGACTGTTACGCAGAGAAACCCTGTGCCATGGCATATCTACTCTCCCTCCAAACTTCATACACAAATGAATATATCAAAATCAAACTTTAAAAAGCCATATGATAGTAGTACAAAGTAAGGACTTAATAGTACCTGTTAAAAATACACCAAAAACATGGATAATTCTGAGTGAAGTACCCTAAGAATTTCCAGGTACAGAAAGGACACAAACAGGTTTGTATTTTATCTGGATTACCTTTGGAGTATAAATGTATACTGTAAATTAGTGCCAACACAAAATTTCATGTCTGGTAGGGACAATAACTGTCAGATCTAACTAAGCTTTATTAGATGAGTTTGCTTAATGTTCTACCCCTTATACAGGTTCTGGGTTCATGCCTCTATTCCTGGAATGATGCTTTCCTATTTGAACACTTTGAGGTCCTAGTCATTGCTGAACTTCCCCTTGAGCTCCTTGATAGTCTTACATGAAAATTAGTACTTAACTTTGGTAGTATACTCACATGGTTCTAGTTTCCATCTTGCCCTGAGACCTCATAGCCTGAAGAAAAGGAATGTACCTTTGCAAGGTACCTCTTACTCTCCAGGGCTAGAAGCCAAGTCCTACTCTTGACATCATGCTGTAATATGATGCTGTTTCCAGTTATAGCACCTCCTTGGGTGTGTGTGGGTTATGTGCTCATTGATGGTGGGACAGGTTGTATATGATAAGTACATATTTAGGTCTCCTCTATTAGCACTGTTCAAAGTACCAGATTTTTTTTAAAAAAAGATTTCTAATAGCATATGCCTGTAATTGCAGGTGCTCAAGCAGGCCAGGGGCACTGGATCCCTCTAGAACCACTTCACCTAGGTGGTGGGAAGCCTACTGGAGTCATCCAAGAACAGAACATACTGCTGAGTATCATCTCTGCAGCCTCAAATTCTAGACTTACCTGGGTGCCTTTGGCAGCTAGTGAGAGGTGATCTGTGATCTGAGCTGTTAAATTAGGGTTGAGGTGTACATATTAGTTTCAGACTTCAGTAGGGAAATGGGATTTAAAAACTACTGGTGTTGGGCTGCATTTTAAAAGTAAGCATCCAACTGCTACAATCTTGAATATAAGTATTTAAGAAATCAAAGTGTCATGGTAACAATATCACAAAAGGACAAGACTTAGAACTGCTTACTGAAAAATTAGGAAATGTGTACATGAAAAGCTGGGTTACTTGCTTTTCCATGCATGCATACTATTATAAAATCAAACCAACATTTCTCATAGAAGAAGCCACACCTGGCACCTCCCACTATTACTCTCACGTAAAAGACTAAGTACAAATGTCAGTGTAACCCAGGCTTTTATTAGTAATACCAAAGTACATTTTTAAGTACAGTTATAACAAGTTCATTAAACTTTTAGTTTACTAAGAGAAAGGAAAAACAAAAATGTAAAGCGACAGAGCCAGTATATTTTGCTGTGGCCTGTAACTGGTCTAGTGTACATGGGTCTAGGGTTTAAGAGTTATTGTAGGATCTCTATTCTCAGCCCCTGACAGAAGCAGACAGGCATATAACACTTGGCATGGCAGAGGCTTTCTGCTTCAGCTTCTTAGTACTGTAGTGTATTATACATTTTAAGAGAATATCTCTAAAAGTATAAATAACTTAATTTGTTCATGCCTGTAGAAGCTTTTAGTTTTAAATACATCTAACAAATAGCAACTATGACATTTGCTTTTGAATTAATAAATTAAGATCAAATTATCTCAATCAGGAAAGACAAAAGCTCATTCTCAAGGTTTTAAATAAAAATGTTTAAAATTACTGGTAAAGAGCTCTTTATAAATAACACTGTTCACAAGCAAATATTAATGCTGATAATCAATATGAAAACAATGTATAATTTTAAGTGAAAGTTTTCCAGGCTATTTCAAATTACTTACAGTGCACACATTCCTGAGTATACCCCACGATGATGATACTATTTCACTGTTTTCCTCCATTTAGCTTAAAAGATGTTTCTTCCCAAGAAACTGAACTTTTCTGTCAAATGCACTTGATCGAATAGGAGAATTGGGTTCATAAAATGGATTCATTGCAAACTAGGAAAGAAGAAGGTATTAATGAGCCTGTTAAAGAGGCTGATAAATCACAGGTTGCTAAAGGAAATTTACATCTTAACTTAAAATTTAGCAAGGACAAAAGCCTAAGTCTCACTTTTACTTCTCACTGAAAGTGCTCCATTGCTAATTTTTTTAAGAAGCAGAATGGGGATTTTTAAAAAGTACTGATATATAGAATGTAATCATAAGCGTTAAAGAGGAAGAAACATCCAGGAGGTAAGACACACCCAGGACATTTATGTGGGCTTCTCAAAAGGATTCTTCTCAAAGGATGTTAAACTGTAACATCTTAGCCATGTGTGGTTGCATACCCTTGTAATTTGTCCACTTGGGGTCTGCAGGAGGATCAAGAATTCAAGGCCAGCTTTAGCTGCATAGTGAGTTAAAGACCAGATAGGGCTACGCGCAACTATCTCAAAAAGCCAAGTGTCTTGATGCCCAAAGACATGCTGGACTCCCATCCCCAGGACCCACATGGTAGTAGAGAGCAGATTTCTACAAGCTGCCTTGACCTCTCCCCATTATATACACCGTGGCAGTTGCCCCCTCTCCCCAGCCCCCACAAATAGACCAAAAATATGCAACAATAATCTTTAAAAAATGAACAAAAAATCCCCTTAAAAGAACTTTTTCTGGGAGACAGTTTCTCATTCCATACGCTAGCCTGACCTTGAACTCTTAACTCTGATTAGCATTAAATTCATTGTAATCCTTCCAGTCTCCCAAGTACTGGAATTCAGGCATAAGCTACCAAACCTGTTTGCCTGAGAAAGGTCTTATGCAATCCAAAGCATCCTCAAACTTATATCTGAGACTGGCTTTGAATTCCTGATTTTCCTGTTCTACTTCCCAAGTGTTGGGATCATAGCACACATCACCTTACTTGGCACCTCTTCAGGAATTGTGTTCCAATATTTTAGTTTTGAGAAGTACCTGCAGCTAACTGAATTACCATAGTATGATTGATATTAACATGGATCCTGAGTCTACCTTGTATTCATTATGAATGTGGATTAATCTATATGGTCCTTTGGATTATGTAAACAAATGGCAAATGTCTCATGTGTTCAGTTAAAAAAAGTTACACTATACTGCTTTTAAATGTAGTCATTTTTTTTCTTTCAAATTCTTGGGTAGCCCAGCTGGCTTCCAACTCATGGTCCTTCTAAGTGCTGGGATTACAGATATGTGCCACTGTGCCTTGTAATTCTTTTAATTTAGAGTGTTAATGCTTTGCTTTAACATAAAGCTAAAACTCATTAATTCCTTAGCTAATATAAATGCTTTACAACATATGTGAGAAAATACTAAAGTGGAATTACTAATGATATGAGAAACTGATTTTTATGCCTTAATCTAGAGTATATCTCCAACCCTATCCTTTTTAAAAATCAGATTATTTTATTTTTTAATTTTTTTTAACATTTTTTTTAAACTTTATTTATTTGTTTGCCTTGGTGTTTGCCTGGAACTGGAACTACAGACAGTTGTTAGCTGCCATGTGGGTGCTGGGAATCGAACCCGGGTCCTCTGGAAGAGCAGACGGTGCTCTTAACCGCTGAGCCATCTCTCCAGCCCCCAAAAATCAGATTATTTTAAATTAGAGTATACCATACCTTTATATACAAATCATAGACATCGGTAAAGAAGTTCTTTATTCCATCTTCTTGCCTCACATCATGAAGCATAATAAATCTCATATGTAAAAAAATTAAGGCATAATCTTTACTAGAAATTAAAATTTAAAGCAATCATCTGATAAGATAATCTTCATATTAGTCCCATAAACTGTATTTTGTGATGGCAAAACTAAATATATAAGCTGGTTTAAAGTCAGCTTAGCTTTATCTTAAAGAGAATGTAATCTTTTAAAGTTAGGAAACAGACATAAAGTAAAATAGCCATTGGTATGGTTCAGATAAATCTAGTTTTACATGTGAAATTATTGGTTAAACAAAATGTATTTTTTAAAAAAAGCCCCCCAAATGGAAATTTTTCATCTCAGCCTGACTCTTTAAAGTCTTCAAATTCAGAGAATGCCTCTATGTTTCAAGTTCTTGTTTTCTAAGTCAACCTTTGGCTAAGTATTGTGGTAATGTCTGAGGGGCATCTTCTTAACTGCTAACTGATGTAGGAAGCCTGAACCCATTGTAGGCATTACCATCCATAGGCAGGTGGGCCTAGGCTGTATAAGAAAGGTAGATGAGTTTAAGACTGAGAAAACCCAGTATACAGTATTCTATGGTCTCTGCTTCAGTTCCTGCCCAGACTTCCTTCTACAATGGAATGTAAATTGGGAAAAGTAAGCTAAATAAACCCTTTCCTCCTGAAGTTGGTTTTGGTCATAATGTTTATTAATAGCAACAGAAAGCAAACTAAAACATAAGGAAAGGATATGCCCTGCAGTGACAAATGCTGATACAAACCACTCATTGAATTTGTCCACAGTTTTTAAGTACATGTTGTTAGAAAGCCACATGTTTTCATCCACAAGGTCAAGCGCAGCATGGGCTATAAATTGGTTCAGATGACGATGATCATCCTAAATGATAGAGAATGAAGAAAGATGAACATTTCCATATGGCACTGGAACCAGAGACAATTCATTCTGAAATTATGTAAATATATGTGAATTGTTGTGCGTTTTCTCTTGCTTTAGATATGGCCTTACCATGTAGACTAGAATGGACTTTAACTGACTTTAACTCAGCTTCCCATGTGCTAGGATTTCAGGTGTGCACCAGCATGTCTGATTTTTCACTCTGTACATACACAGTTTTCTTAGGTGAGGATTCTTTGCATTTACTTCATGAATTGTCATGAGACATAAAAGATTATGTTTTATAGTCTTGATGTCATTCATAAAAAACAGGAACAGCCAACTAATAAATGTCTTTAAGAGGCTATTAAATATTTTTTGAATGCTAGAAGAAGGCAATTACCAAATCCTATAACTATTTAAGCATATGAAAAAAGACTACTACTTTTAAGGGGGGAAATAAGGCAAATTCTACTTTCCAGAAACCCCCTATCTTTTTTTAGTTTATTTTATGTGAATTGGTGTTTTGCCTGCATGTATAACTGTGCAAGAGTGTGAGATCTTGGAACCAGACAGTTGTTAGCTGCCATGTGGATGCTGGGAATCAAACTCAGGTCCTCCAGAAGAACAGTCAGTGCTCTTAACCACTGAACCATTTCTCCAGCTCAAGAAACTCTTATCTTATTAGAAGAGAAAACATACAAAGTGTGTGTATACAGATGTGAATCAAAGAGGGTACATTACATTTCTTAGATCAAAATGGATGTAAAGGAAAGATGCAAAGGGATGCTATACATACAGGTCCTCAAGGGCTGGAGGCAACAGAGAGAGCCAGGCTTCCTGAGCAAAAGCAGTAGACACAATTGTGAAGATCTATGATAGGCCTCTTGCAGAACAAGAGTTTACATGGCTTTGGGATCTGGGATTGGGAGGGAGGCCATATTCAGCCCCAGCTGTAAATTCTGTCAACAGCAGAAATAATCCTGTCACAACCAGGCGTGTTCTTGAGCAAAATGGCCTAACTGGGGAGAACGTAGGAATGACTCACTATACTGTAGAGAGGACATTTGCAACCTGGATATAGTCTTACTCCTGTAGAATTCTCTTTCAGAAGATGTTTTCTTCAAAAACTACCTGCTATGAAATAGATACTATGTAGTATATAACACTGGCTCTCAACCTGTGGGTTGTGACCACTTGGGGGGCGTCAAACAGCCCTTTCACAGGGATCTGCTAAGATCATATGCATATCATTTATTTACGTTGATTCACAGCAGTATCAAAATTAAAGTTATGAAGTAGTAATAAAATAATCTTATGGTTGGAGTCACCACAACATGAACTACATTAAAGGATCACAGCATTAGGAAGGCTGAGAACCATTGCTAGTCTCTCTTTGAGGAAACTCACATGGTCCTCAGAATGTGGCCTTATATGGAAATAGGGTCAGTGTAGACATGGCCAATAAAAATAAGGTCATTCTGGAGTAGAGTGGGCCTGTAGTCCAATGTTCTTGATGTTCCTGGAAAAAAGTTTGCTGTGTGTGCTGGCTCATACCTATAATCCATTCACTAAGGAGGATGAGAACAGACAATCATCCATGAATTGGAGGCCAACTGGAGATGCTTCAAGAAGGTGATAGTAGCCAGAAAAAATGCTTAGACCAAGTCAAGTTAGAAAATGTTTTCATGTGTTGCTAACCAATAGGCCTTTGGAGCACACAGAAATTGGATGTAAGTAGCAAATTGCATGGAGCTATAGCTGCCACTACCTCAAAGCAAAGCTTAAGTGTTTTCCTAAAAACAAAGCTTTGAAATAACATAGGACCAATAACTGGCAGAAAATACCATAAACAAATTTCTCTGTTATTTTGGTGGCACAATTTGAATAGTTGAAAAGTATCTCCTACCTCCCAAGATTATACATTACAATTAATTTTAAAAAGTCACTTCAAGGGGCTTACTCTGAATGATGGGGTATTATGTTCTTGAATCCAGTTTGTTCCTCTGGAATTCTGACAAGGTGTCACCTCTGCTGTTGCTTTTAGTATCCTGACGGTAGCCTGGGTGCCAGTAGGATGAGGATAGTGTAAACAGTGCAGCAAAAGCCACTGATATGAAGTGCTCTAATCCCAATGACAGAAGGACAACATATACAAGTAAGGTTCTTTTAATCCTCAGGTATAAATTGCCCTGTGTCTTTTTGGCTGAAAAATGTGGTCTACTGAGACAGAATGGAATACTGTGGCATTTTGAGGCAACAAAAACTGTTCCAGGTCCCTGACAGGTGGGTTACATTTTCATATGCATAAGAAGCATTTCATGGTGGATGACATTCCTTCCCTAGCTGGTTTCTAACAGTCTGTGAGACTCCAGAGGAAGCCTTATTTAATTGTTGCTATATCTCAGCGGCTTCATCTGGCCAGATCATTTCAGTTTTAAAGCACTATTATTCTATACCATTACAAACAGCCTAAAAATTCTTAGGAAATTTAAGGTTGCATACGTACTTTGGATTCTGCTTTCCCAGGTGGCAAAAATTCCATTTCAAAAACTGGATTATCATGGTGGCCAACAATTACAAAGTAGAAGCTTCCAGACATTGTCTTCAATATACAGGTTCTAATCAAATTGAATAAAAAAAAATACACTTTTAGTTCTCAATACCTAAATCCAAAATGATTAACATGAAGTACAGAATTTTAGTTTTCTTTTTTCTTTCTTCTTCCTTTCTCCCTCCCTTCCTTTTTTGAGATAGGGTTTCTCTGTATAGCTGTAGGCTGTCCGGGAATTCACTCTGTAGATCAGGCTGGCCTGAAATTCACAGATACCTGCCTGCCTCTGCCTCTCTGAGTACCAGGATTAAAGGTGTGTGCCACCACCTCCTCAGCTTACTTTTTTTTTTAAAAAAGTTTTCTTACTTAAATTCGGCAACACAACCTGCTTTCAGGTACACTATCATAGACATATAAACTTTTGGACCCTACACATTAAATATCTGTGATATGTCCTTTAGGACCCAATGTACTATATCTTCTGGAGGAAAATGGAAAACCTGTAATATACCATAAATATTCTCATGATTGAAAAATTTGAAACATTCAGCTCAAGGGTCTTCATATCTGATGGAGTATGTTGAGCTTAAGTTGACTTACACTAGTGTTCATATTAATACCTGGAAAGACTAACAGAGGCTGCTAATTAGCTAAGTACAATGGAAAGCAGAAAAGGCAAAGGAAATAATTAGCTTCCTTCACAATGTTCAGGAGGTACTCTTCAGAGGAAGCTAAAAAACAGATATACCACAAACCATTTTTATATAAAAGAGAAAATGCAACATTTATTCAGAGATTAAACAGTGTATTTGTCTTCTATCAGAAGGATATATGCTACAAATTTAAGTCTCTGAAAATGCACTTATAATATGCCTCTTCATACACTAATTTATTAAGATTACACAGATTACTGGGCATGATAGACAAGCCTTTAATCCCAGTACTTGGTAGGCAGAAGTACGTGCATCTCTGACTTCTCAGGCCAAACTAGTCTTTATAGCAAGTTCCAGGGCAGCAAGGGCTACATAACAGAAAGACTCTGTCTCAAAATAAAGAACAAAACAAAGAGAAACTGGGAAGCAGAAACCAAGTATTCCATGGTTTCATATTTTTTTATATTTATTTATTGTGTTGGAAGTATATGTGGAAGGTATGCCATGGCATGCATGTAGGAGTCAATTATTTCTTTCCTTTCCTGAGTCCCAGGGATCAAACTTGGTTGTCAGGTTTGGTGGCAAGTGACTGCACCAGCCCTATTCCACAGCTTTCAACAGAAATTATCTGGGTTGGTAGATGAGTGGATTTTAGTATCCTTGTACTCTGAGGACAAGGGCTTTGGATTAGACAAAGCCAGGCTCTTGCTTACAATGTGACTACAGGCACCAGCTTAATCCTCCTGTCTGTTGCCTCATGTATACAACAGTGGTGACAGTGGAGCTATTTTACTGATACTTGTAGGGAACTTACTATATAACCCAACATATATAAAGCATGAAATTCTAACGGAGAATCTCTGGTTAACAATGAGTGCTTGATAAGCATTATATAGAATAACATGGAAGAATATGACACTGGGATGTGACAACTCGTAACTCTTCAACGTAGAGTGAGTGTCCAGTTAGCCTCCTGGACATCTGAGGACATGAAAAACCACAACTCACCAAGACTCTCTGGGTCTTCTGTTGATTTACACAGGAAAATCAATGGAATTCAAAGAAATCTGAAACGTGTTTCCTAATAAAGGAAAGCAACGCAAAATTAGCACTTTTAGTTCAAAATGGAAGGCAATGATTGTGGAAGAAAAAAGATTCTGGCCAAAATTAAGATTTGGAAGATTACCTGCAGATTATAAGCTAAAATTTAACCTCATGCATCCTCTTACTATGGTCTAAAAACTGCTTTTGCCTTTCAATGGAAGTGCTGAGCATTGGCAACAGAGATCTAGCACACATAGCCAAAAGTATTTACTATTTAGTCCTTTCCAGAAAAAGCTGCTTGTTTTCAAAGAAAGATAAGGGTCCAATAATAAGAGTGGGTAACAAAGATAAGGAGGAATGACAGAGAAACTAAGCAAGGTTAGGGAAGCTGGTAGTATGAAGGATTTACTTTGCTCAGCACACATATTTTTAAGCAGCAACAGCATAGGAGGGGGCCTTCAGGCAGCAGAAGGAAATGCATGCACAAGAAAGATAACCCAGATCATGCCCCACACTTGGTCCTTTATGGGATGTGCAAATTCTAAAGAACCACTGTCTTTATGTCCATGTTATTCTATATAATGCTTATCAAGCACTCATTGTTAACCAGAGATCCTCCGTTAGAATTTCATATATCTCAGTATAGCATGAGATAAAAACAGGAACTGAGACACAGACATATGAGGGTTCTCTTACAACTTATCTAGCTGGGCAGTGAGACAGAGCTTCTTTCCCTTAGAATATATAAACTTCATAAAACAGTGGCTTTCCCAGGACATCTTCATGCATGCACAATGCACTTCCATCATCCTCACTTCCTTACTGTCCTCTCTTGTTGGTTCTTTCTTACAGATGCCCACTTACTTCTACCTTTATGTGCAAATGTTATTCAACCTACATCCCATATGTAAGAGCAAGCATGCCACATTTGAATTCAGGAAGGGAGCACCTATAATCTTTTAGCAACTATTCTCAGGCTTACCTAACACTGTATACTAGGCAAAGGAAACACATATCTTTTTTTGTCCACACTAATGAGCTTTCTGCCAAAGTTGAAATACTGTACAACCATACAGTCTAGCATGGAAGCCAATAAGCATTTGAAGTGTTGCTAGTATAACTGCAGAACTGAATTTTTAATTTATTGGTTTGTACTAAGTATCTGTATGGGGATACTTCCAAATATACAACAGCTCAACTCTAGCTCAATGATTCTAAACTATAAAACTTCTGCACATTCTCAACTCACAAAACAAGTACTACTATGTAGAGTTTCAACATATAAAACAGTTTCCCCAGCACTTAGGAGGCTGGAACAGGAGGGTCAGAGGCCATCCTGGGCTACATAGGGAGTTCTAGAACAGCCTGAACTAGTGTGAGATCCTGTCTCAAAATGAGAACAAACACACACAAAGTAACTGCTGTGGTTAAAAGTACCTGTGTTGACCAATGCATGTGTCAGCTCATTTTCTTCAAGGTCCTAGAAACTCCTGAAGCATCTCAACAAGGCTAGTTTACAGAGGTGGACACACACAACTTGGCAGTAGATTATATTGGTACATAGAGCAAAAAGGAAGAGTCCAGGATGGCTTCAAAATGCCTAGCTCAGGGACCTCCCTCTCTGGAAATGTCCACATTCTAATCTCTGCAACTTTTGAATATGTTAGAGATCCTGTGACTAGAAAAGGTGCTTATTAGCTGACCCTAAATACAGAGATTAAGCCAGGCAATGCAGTTCTAGCACTGGGGAAGCTAAGGCAGGCAAATCATGGGTTCAAGGCCAGTCAGGCTCCATGAGAAGAGCAAAAATTCTAAAAGAACTATGTTAAGAAAAGAAAATGCCTTTGTAAGTAACCATTAGGAAAAGCAGGGCTTCTAGAATTGAGTGTAGAAATAACTGAAGATGCAAATCTGATTAATTTCTATTTTCTCTGTAACAAAGCATGACTTCTCAGCAGCAAGCCAGGCTGGGCAGGATGCAAATTTCAAGATTGCATATTAGACATTAGAAAAATTCCTAGGCATTTCAATTCAAAGAAATCTTCAGGTCTTGGCAAATTATATAGCTCAGAGCAACAAATCTATATTAAGTGACATTAAAGAAATCACAGGTACAGAAAGCTTCTATATGCTAAAAGATAGGTAAATGTTATTCCTATTTTCAAAAACAGGTAAAAGGGTTATCTTCTCATTTATAATTGGGTATATCAGAGACAAAAACATCAACATAAATAGGTATTACCTGGCTGTTTTTGGCCACACACCATGCCAGTACCTTTTTTCTGTATAGTAGCTCATTCACTATAAGTAAACAAAAAACCCACTAACACCAATAAAACAAGTTATTATTCATGCAATTCTCTACTTAAACTAAGAACAAACCACATCAAACCTAACTTTTCTGCTTTGCAAAGGGAATGTGGTAGGTGGGTAGCAAACTTTCTGGTTTATTTTGGTATCTATATAAGAGCACACTGGAAACCTATAGCCTGGATATAGAAAGGCATCCTCAATGAGAACAGATATACTATTCTTATTCCTATGGTATCCCCAGTGTTACAATAGTGCTAAAGGCCTAGCAAGTACTCATTATTTGCTGAAAAAGATTCGACTTGTAGCTGACTTACCATTAATATCCAGGAACACTGAGTGTCTATACCAGTTTATGATCCAATGTCTCCAGGGAGGTTTTGAGTCTGACTTTAACCTAGTCCAGACAGGCATTTGGTCCAGTAAAGTTTTTATTTTGTTTATTTTCTGGAGACAGTGTCTTATTGTGTAGCTCAGGTTAGCTTTGAACTCATGATCCTCTTGTTTCAGTGTTCTGAGTGCTTGGACTGTAGGTCTGTGCTATCATGCCTGGCACTCACTCAGTAACTTGTAGACAATGGTATCACATTCAAATACAAGGTAGCTATTAAAAGCTTATTAGCAGGTAAAAACTAGGAATAAAAGAGATTTCCATTGCTGGGTGTGGTGGCATACAACTTGATCTCAGTACTTGGGAGTTGGAGGCAGGTGGATCTCTTGAGTTTAAGTCAGCCTGGACTACAAATGAGATTCTGGGGTCAGTCAGGACTACATAGACAGACAGACCTTGCTTCAAAGAGAGGGGTAGGGGCAGAACCTGTAAGGCTACAAGAAATTCATGTGTTACATAAAATTCTTAAGATACAAGAGGCAGAGACATTTGCATTTGAGTTTTAAAATCAACTGAAGCCAGGCGAAGTGGCTCATATCTGTAATCCTAGCCCTTGAGAGACTAAGACAGTCGAACAGCTAAGAGCTGGGCCAGCCTAGGCCACAGTATAAGACACTGCTTCAAAAACCAAAACCAATAACAAACAAACTACACTACAAAAGGAGAGAGCCAGCCTAGGCCACGGTAAAACACTGCTTCAAAAACCAAAACCAATAACAAACAAACTACACTACAAAAGGAGAGAAACCTACAGTAAAAGAAGTATGAACTCAAAGTTTGGATGTAATGCTCAGTAAGGCAGCACATGTCAAGAATAGAAAGCTAAAAGATTCTAGGCTGCATGGGAGTAAAACACCTGGGGCAAAAAGATAGCTCAGCAGAAGAGAGATATATAGTGCTCTTGCAGAAGACCCAACTTTGGTCCACAGCTTCCACATGAGGCAGTTGTAAACTGCTTGTAACTCCAGCTCTAGGTGAGCTAGCTCCTTCTGGCCTCTGTGATCACCTGTACATACCCCCTCCCCCCCACACACTTCAAAACAAAATAAATCTCATCAAATACAAAACAACAAGTCTCCAAGCAAGGTGGCAAGGTGCTGCTTGTCATCTTCAGTAAACTCTCTGCAGGAGCTATTCAGTAACAGGGATCATAGTTAAAATGATGGATACACTAAGCAAGGTGTTGGGGGAAAGTGGGATATAGACAAGGAATGCTCTGGAAAAAAAGACAAGAGCAACAGAAGGAACTGAGGGTATTTTAAACTAAGTGGGAAGTGTTTTTGTTGTTGTTGTTTTGGATAGGGATACAATATAATATTGAAATACAATACAATATCTAGTAGAAAGGAACTTCACTAGGGGCAGCAAAGGTTTTCTTGAGAGCAAAATCTAAGCAGCTGGTATGACTGCCAGGAGTTGGTGCTGAGAAATAGCGTGGTCAGCAGTAAATGACTAGTCAATTATTCATGTCAGCTGTGGGTGTAGGGGAGCGCAGTATGTGCATGGGGCCAAATAATTGCTAACTCTGAACTTGACAGTCTTATTCTAAACTGCTCTAGAGGCCAAACCCAGGGCTGTCATCTGAACTTAGCAGGACACTAAAATTCATGATGGTGGAATACCTCCAGTGCAAGGGCAGGACGATGAACTTTCCAAGTTAAGCATTTTAAGTTACAGGCAAATACAAGTTAAAACCCATATACCCCAGTTCAAAGCCATCCATTTTTACAGTAAATTTCTCTCTAGAGGAACCTCTAGAAACTGTACCATGCTCCTCACAGTAGTAGTTTGATTTGTTCCAGCAAATTAAGGACTGGTATTGCATGGAACATGTCTGGTGCAATGACGAACTAGCTATATGAACGAACACTACTGACAGATCCCTGATGGGAAAATGTCCCTATAAATGCCAGAAGCAACGCCCTCACCCACAAGTGAGTTTATATTGGCTTTTGGAGACCACTAAATCTACTTCTGTTTAAGATGGGGACCAAAGGCATGAGTGAAGAGTTCAAATGGGCACTAATGAGATTTCAAAAACAGTGTTTACATATACCAGCATCAATTTAGAACAGTCTTCACTGTTGTGCTCAAAAGCTTTAATGCCTCTAAGCTACATGATCATTACCTGAATATTCAACATAAGTCCGCTCTCCTCAATCCTAATGTTCACCTCTGCTGGACTGGAACACTCTACTTACTTCAAACTCACTTTGACTATATCCACTTCAGATTCTTCTTCATGTTTAAATGCTTGACTTAATTCTGTGTAAATCCTTAACACTCCAATTTCTTCTATAATTATACAAAACAAACAAACTGAAAAAAAACAAAGCTTGTTAAACAAAAAAGTCTGTTATTATTCTTGCCACCTCTCAACTTTTGTTAACTTAGATACCTACCATCCCCAGCACATAATTCAAGAGTCTGGCTAGAATCTCCAAAGCCCCAAGTAAGCTCTGGCATTATTCCCCTGCTTATTCCCCATTCCTGCGATGCTCCTCTTTTTGTTCACTATCCATATGCTACCAGTCAAGGCACTGAAAAAAAAATCACTTTCACCATCGAGATGTCCTCAATTACTTCCACCTGCAACCACCTTTCTTGCTAAACTATCAGTCCACAAGTCCTCTTAGTCATTTAATTTGTTGACTGCAATGTTTTTGCACTCCTGCTTCTGGGTATTCTAGCTTCTTTTCTTTCCAATTAGACTTAATATTTTCTATTTTCTGATATAGGGTCTTATTTATACCAGACTGCAGACCAACTCTCTATGTAGTGAAAGATGATCTTAAACTCCTGATCCTCCAGCCTCCACCAAGACTGTGGTGTTTTTGTTTTTCAATGCAGTGCCTGGGATTTAATCCAGGGCTTTGTGTATGCTAAGCAAGTACTTTACTAACTGAGCTACATTCCCCAACTGCAGGTTTACGTTTTCTTCGTTAGGCACATCATAGCCCAAATTGACCTCCAAGTTTAACCAATACTCCTGCTTCAGTCTTCCCAGCTTTGGAATCACAGGCAAGCACCACGCCCGAATTTCCAAAACCTGAGCTAGGTAGGCATCCTGGGCACTCGGTTCATCTTTATCTTTCTCACAGCACACACACACAATGGGGGTTTTATATTAAATTTAACTCTGTGGTTTTTCAACAAGATGCAATTTTTGTTTCTGAGACCATCTGTCAAAGTCCGGTGACACGTGTGTTCAGGGACAGAATACTACTGGCATTTAATGGGAACAGACCACTGCAGTGGCACTGCAGTGAGGATACACTAGATTGGCTGACCTCGAGGACACTAAGCCTCCGAGAACGCAGAGGTCGTTTCCAAGTGGAAACGGGTTATGGATGTATCTACCTGGAGAACTAGGATTAAGCGGCCACTGAGGCTGGCTCTTAGGTTTGGCAGGATAAAGGTACAATACCAACATCCGCATCACAAGGAGCATGGGCGGTCTCTCGAGGGCCTGGAGCGCTCCTCCCCGCCTGCTTCCCCATCTCCCTCCAAATCCTACCTGAAGGGAGACGCTATCAGCAGAAACAACAGCCTCGGGGAAACCGCGCTCGCTAGTTTCAGCCGGGAAACCGGAGTCACTCCCGCGAGATCCAAGCCTATGCTCTCGCGAGATGCAGCCTGAGCCACCGCCCTCAGTTCACGCATGCGTCACAGCGCTCCAACCCGTGGCGGGCGTGTTTGGCCTGTACGTTGGGAGAGAGCCGCTTTGGAGTGAGCTATTGGAGCAGTGGATACTGTCTGTTGTGCAGCTGCATCTGATCCCCCTCTCTGGTCTCCGTATTTCTTCTGTACCGAGTTCCTCCAGGGTCGCGGCCCCGCCCACTTTTTTGAACTGCGGGAGGGAGTGGGTTTGCCGGAGTTATGGGCTGAATGCTCAGCTCCCTTGTTCCTCCGATCCCCAGAAACAGAGGCTAGGCTCGGAGTCCTGGGGCTCCCTCTTTCTTCGCGCCCTGCTCTGACCCACGAAGTCTGGTCATTAGAGGGGCAAGCTCAGGAGAAAGCAGATACAATGGCTCAGGTAGTTCCACCCGCCACTTCCCAGGGTATTTATGAAAGGAAGTCCCTTGTTTCTGTTCATAAAAGCTCTGTTAAGCATCTTAACGCTTTCTGGGAGGCCACTGGTCTGATTTCTGAAATCCAGGTGCCCTTTGCTGCTAGGTAACACGTTATTTTCTCTTCCAGTCCGCCATGTCCCTCAAGTGTGATGTGTTGAGTCAAGATGAACTTCGCAAAAAGCTATACCAGACGTTTAAGGATCGAGGTATACTGGACACACTTAAGGTATCAGATTTAGGCATGACTGTCCTTACTTTCACAAGTGTAACCTTTTTTTGGCAGTAGGTAGTTCCACATTTAAATTCATCCAGAACTTGACTTTCTAATTACTAACATAAAGACTGTATTGGTGAGTTACATTTGGAAAATGTTGACTTTCAGTCGTCTTAACATATAATAGATTTATTGAACTGACATTAAAGTAGGCTATACCATATATATAGTAAAAACATCATAATAAGATTAAGCTACTCTTACACATCTTGTTTACAATCTAGATTTGACCATGTTACGTATATGTAATGAAAACTGAAGAGGGACTATTGGGAAAGGAAAAGACTGGGGAAGATAATGGGGAGGTGATTATGAGCAGAGTATAACAGCATATATGTATGAAAACATCAAAATGAAACCTATTATTTTCTTTGCTAACTAAAAACAATAAAGATTTACATTTTTCAGAATCAATAGGTGGTTTTAGATTCTGGAATATGAAGAAGTTACTGCTTACTATGTAACAATTTGAGAAATGGAATTTTTTTCTTTATACTGGAATGGTAGCAGTTGTGTCACATGCTTTTAACCTCAGCGTTTGGGAAGCAAAGGCAGACACATCTATTGAGTTTGAGGGCAGCCTTGGCCAAATAGCCGGTTCCAAGTCTGCCAAGAATACATAGAGAGACCCTGTCTCAATAGTAAATAAAAATAAAATATATTAGAGTGTGAACATTTAATATAAATATGGACTATCTATTAGTGCACCTTAAATTTGAGTAACTACAAAGCGTGGAATAAGTTAGTTCAATTTTTCATTACTACATAATTTTTAGAAAATATGCTTCACATTTAAGATTGGAAATTAAGGAAAGGTGAGCTTGGTTTTTCCCACTCTTAATTGTCTTATTAACTTCTTAAAAAATACATAAGAATTGTCTAGAAAATACAAAAATCAGAAGGGAAAATCTTATCTTTCATAACCTCAACTTGGTATAAGGTGTGTATATCATTTTAAAGTTTAGATTATATACTTATTTCTTCAAGTTGCTTGAAATCCTGGTTTTTAGTGGCAGCAGATTCATCATGGTTAGTCAAAGGTCATTTAGGTAGCTCTCTCCTATTGAATGTTTACCTTCTACTAAAGTCTGCGCATGATCTATTGCACCTGTCATTTTCTGTCTAACATAGAGAAATCCCATTTCGGAGTAAAAAGGTGTGAATAGGTTTTAGCCAGTTTACCGTGTTCCTTCTGCCTCTGCCTCTAGGAGTGCTGGGATTACAGGCCAGTGCCATTATGCCTTGGTGTATGAACATTTTTAGTAATATATCCATTTAGATCTGAAACAGTTTTTACAGTTTATATTTCACAAGCAGTTTGGGAATATGTTTTATTGTTGCCCTTACACCTTTTAACAATGTAACACTGAAAAAATCTCATTGCTTCAATCATTTTTTGTTTTATTTCTTTGTTTATTAAGTTTACTGTAGTTGTCTGGCCATTTATATCTATTTTTCCATGAGAATGGTTAGAGTGGTAGTATTTTAAGAACTCATTAAATAGAAACTATTGGTCTTTTTATGTTTTTGTTGTAATACTTTTTCTCACTGTTCTACTTTAATTTGGCTTTAAAAATATTGATGTATAGTTTTTATATTGTCAAACCATTTTTTTTTACTCTCACATCATTCAGTGATTATTTGCTTTTAGGGCTATGTGCCTTTGTGTGTTCTGGCTCCTCTGTATGTAGTTGCATATGCATATGTGCATATGCCTGTCTTTATGAGCCATCCACCTTGTGTTTTGAGACAGGGTCTTCCACTGTGATCTAAGATCACTGATGAGGGTAGGTTGGCAGGCCATTGAGCTCCAAGTGTCCTCCTGTCTTATCTCCCCAGTGTTGGGATTACACTCATTTACCATCATGCCTAGCTTTTTATGTGTATGCAGGGATTGAACTCAGGTTCTTTCGCTTTCACAGCAAGTATTTTAGCAACTGAACTGAACCCAGCTCTCTCATTTGAAATGCTAGAAAGGCTTTATCTTTTATGATCAATTTATTAACCCATTCATGATATTGGATTGATTACACTTCATTAATCTATAATATTGAGCAATCTTTTCATTCCTGAGCATGTCATAATCCAGATTAGACTTAATGGTCCGTTATTTCACTATGGTGGTATATTTAATAAAATCAGTTACCACAATTTACATCTCAGCTTTACTTGGTATTGGCCAATGAATATCTTTATGTGTAGCCCTTTTGTGCAAGTCTTGTTCACTTCACAGCTGTAGCTTAACTGGATGAAAGGCAGGGCAGATTTTCATTTTCTCAAAGGTAACTAATTTTTACTTTCTCAGTTCAATGACTGATATACATTGTTATAACTTTTAAATTTTATAGATTTTTTTAGTGGGTTAATTTATATTCTGTTTTTTCATTTGAAAAGAATTTGTATTCATGGTCAGTTACAAAGTCATTTAGGTTTAGGGTGCTCTTGTTTTGTTGATTTTATAATTTTTGTGGTTTTGAGACAATGTCTCACTATACTGCCTCAAACTCATGGTCATCCTCCTGTCTCAACCTTTCTAGTGTTATGATTACAGGTATCTTCTACTACATCCAGTTTAGGTATATATTAAATGAAACTTGTCAGATCATCTGTTTATTTTTGGTCTAGTTAATTCATTTCTGAGATATGCGTTAAAGACTAAAATCGTTAATGCTCTGAGTTTTCAACCCACTTTGCAAACACTATCCTTTCATACTACTATATGTTTTTAAGATTTATTTATGTCTACCTGAATGTGTACACATGTGTAGATGTGTGTGCTTATATTTACAGGCTGGCCAAAACAGGCTCTCTGATCCCTTGTGTTGGCAGGACACCTGGGTGGCTTGTTGCATAGGTACTAGGATCTAAACTCCAGTCCTCCTGATTATATACTAGGCTCTCTTACAGGGCTGTTGTAGCCCAGACTGGCCTGAATTATTTATAGAACCAAGGATAACCTTGAATTTCCAAATTTATCTGAATTATAGGCTGCCACAATCCACAGTTGGGGTAAAATGGCAGAATTTTCTGATTATAAACAGATGACATTTCTTTTAAAAAGGTCAAGTTATGGTCTGTGGACAGTGGGTGTGGGAGCTGGGGAAAGAAAGTTTTTGTCCCAAGTCCACTGAAGGATAACACAGATTGTGAAGGAAGTGCTTCCTGTCTTCTGCCCATGAATCTAGAGTCATTTTGGAAATAAAAGGTTTCAGTTCATGTGTCAGATCTGTATATTTCTATTCTGGTAAAATGTATCTTCTTTGATCTTCCTCATTTTTTTTTTCTATTTTCACATTAGACACAACTCCGAAAGCAGCTAATTCATGAATTGATGCATCCTGTATTGAGTGGAGAAGTGAAGCCTCCATCCATTTCAGTGGAAGGGAGTGCCCTCCTCATAGGTGCTTCTAACTCACTGGTGGCCGATCATTTACAAAGATGTGGCTATGAATATTCACTTTCTGTTTTCTTTCCAGAAAGTGGTTTGGCAAAAGAAAAGGTAAATTTTGATATTTTTGGACTTTCTCTTGACAGTTTCTTCTTCTAATAACTGTGAAGTACTACATAATTACTTTGTTTGTCCCTTGACTGCCTTGCTTCATTTCTTGTTTATGTATGATTCACATCATCCCTGCACAAATATATTTGTTAGATAACAAATGAGTATCAGATGTGACTGTTGTTAATGCTTTGGTATTTTAGTCTTTTGTAAAATAGTGATGTGTGTAATGACTAAATGTTTTGGAGCTAAAAGTGATATTACAGTCCATGTGGTTTAAATTAGACCAATAGCCATTTCTGTAATGTTCACTGTGAAACTGGTACTGTGCTAGGTACACTGCAGGGAGCACTTGTGTTACAAATGATGACTCAGAATGTAGATAGGGGAAGTGATTTGCCCAAGGTGAGTAGCTTCTAAATAACATTGCAGGACAGAACATTTTAATTTTTAACATGTGCCCCATATAGATTGCTGTAGGAATTTCCCTGTTTTGTAGTTACATAACAGAAGTGCAAAATACACAATTTAAGAAAATTTATAAAGTTTCCAACTATAAAAGCACATGTGTTATGGTTTATCATTCTACCGATTTTAACTAGTTCTCTTCACAATTAAGCTTAATTATATTTTATTATTTTAAAATCAGATTTAACAAACATTCTAAGTACTCATATATTATCTAAAATAGAATTTTGTTTTTGGAGTAGTTTTAAGTTTATAGCAGAATTGAATGGGAAAAGTTTTCATCTACACTCCATTCTTCCCCCATGCACAGAGCCCTACACTATCAGTGTTTTATATCTAAGAATACGGGCTGGAGAGATGGCTCAGCCGTTAAAGGCTAGGCTCACAACCATAAATATATCTAAGAATACATTGCCTGTAGTCAGTGATCTCAAATTGGCACTTAATTGTCAGTCAAGTCTATCTTTTATATTAGGGTTCATTCTTGGAGTTGCTTTGTGTGTTTTTGTTCTGTAGTTGTCCAATAATTTTAAGAAATAAAATGTTAATATTCTGATGAAGGATTGAACTTTAAATATGCTATACTTTGTTAACAACTATATTTAAATTGCCAGCATAAATAATTTATTATTTAAGCTACGCATGGTACCACACATATGTATTCTCAATACTAGACAGAGAGGAGAATCCCAAGTTTTAGGCCAACTTGGTGAGCCCCAGGCCAACCAGGTATACATAGTGAGATCTTGTCTTAAAGCAAGAATTCATTTTTAGCACATCTTCTTTCTAATGACACATGTTGATTATTTTTTAATAGTTATATAATTATAGTAATATGTTGGGAGCATAGCATGTAGGTCATTAGGCCCACAGATTTCCAGAGAAACCAGGGATAGTAAGCCCACAGGATTGTCTTTCCAATGGGAAAAATGAAAAACCCGTTTTTCCATCTAGAGAGCTGAGAATTAGAAGAGATTAATAGCCTGGTGATCTTCATTATCTGTGGGGCCAGGCCATAGCAAGCTCCTACAACCAGGACCTGAGAAATCAGGCCAGATTCTTAGGCATTTAAGGCTAGTACAGGTAGTGTCTCTCTAGAACCCATCTTCTTGTAAGAAATGACATGTGCCCTGAATTGAGTTTCAATGTAATTATGCTTCCTTGTACATCAGAGATTATATCACACCAGGAGGATATTCTCCAAATCCATCCATTTGCCTGCAAATTTTAGGGTATTATTTTTTCTGACTGCTGAATAGTACTCCATTGTGTAGATGTATCACAGTTTGTTAATCCATTCTTCAGTTTAGGGGCATCTAGTTTGTTTCCAGGTTCTTGCTATTACAATAACGCTGCTATGAACATAGTTGAGCTAATGCCTTTGGAGTGCGACTGCATCTTTAGGGTATACACCCAGAAGTGGAATTGCTGGGTCCTTGGGAATAATAATTGTTAATTTATATATTATTTATGAGTAGCTACAGTTTTACTTCAGTTGTTAAAACATTAGAGTTTCTCTAAAATACTAGTATTATAAAGTCCATATGTCTGTTTAACTTTTTTTCTTCTTTATTTATTTTGTATTTATCAAAAAAAACCAGTAAAATGAATTTAAAATGCTGAAAAGTTAACAATAACTATAAAGAAGATAAAAATCATAAGCATGACTTATTAAGGGTGATAATGCAAATAAGATTGCTACACATATATTTACTTTGTATTCAGCTTTCCCTCTGAATTTTTTTTCCATCCCTGTATATCCTTATTCAAGGTCCCTTCCCCCTCCCACCACATCTGATCATTTTTCTTCTCTGCAACTCCCCATCCCCTCCCTGGGCAGGGAGCAGACAGTCCTATGGTCCCACTG
>PVIH01022903.1:8109-26156 GCA_004025045.1 Sigmodon hispidus | reverse complement strand
TTCTTTGCTAAACTGCAGGCCTTGCAAAAAATGGGATGTCCTTGGCCCATCATACAATGTACGTTTAGATAGGGCTTCAAACAGTAATCAGTCAGCTGCTGAATCTTGGGACCAAAGAGATCCTGCCCACCCGGACTTCCTCTGATAACTTTTCACTCTCCTCTCCGGTTAACTCCCCTCTCTCTGCTTCCCCTCTCTGCCTGGAGCCTTACTCTCCCCTCTCTCTCTAACTCCCCTCCCCTTCCAGAGGCATTGCTTAAAAAGCCTCAGCATTCACTCAATAAACGGAAGCCTTGACGTGACTCAGACTCTTGTCGTTCTTTATGCGCTTGGCTTCCTCTCTCTCTCTCCCCATTTGCTTCACAGGTGGCCCCCCCTCGAGACCTTCGAATAACTGGACCTGCTGGACAGAGACACAAAAAATATTGTGTTGGGTTTTGATGGGCAGTGCATTGAATCTGTAGAACCCTTTGGTAGAATTGCCATTTTTACTATGTTGATCCTACCTATCCAGGAACATGGGAGAGCTTTCCATTTTCTGATATCCTCTTCAATTTCTTTTTTCAGTGATTTAAATTTTTGTCAAGTAGGTCTGTTACTTCTTTGGTTATAGTTACTCCAAGGTATTTAATACTATTTGCAGCTATTATGAAGGGTAATGTTTCCCTTATTTCTTTTTCAGCTCTTCTATCTTTAGTGTATAAAAGGTCTACTGACTTCTTTAAGTTAATCTTGTATCCTGCTACATTGCTGAAGGTGTTTGTCAGCCATAGCAGTTCCTTGGAAGAATTTTGTGGGCCACTTATATATACAATCATATCATCTGCAAATAGAGATCGCTTCACTTCTTCCTTTCCAATTTGTATCCCCTTAATCTCTTTCCGTTTTCTTATTGCTTTAGCTAAAACTTGGAGAACTATATTGAATAGATAAGGGGAACTATATTAAATAGATAAGGGGAGAGAGGACATCCTTGTCTAGTTCCTGATTTTAGTGGAATTGTTTGAGTTTTTCTCCATTAAGTTTGATACTGGCTGTCAGCTTCTTGTAAATCGCCCTTATTATATTTAGGTATTCTCCCTGTATTCCTGATCTCTCCAGGGCTTTAATCATAAAGGAGTGTTGGATTTTGTCAAAGGCTTTTTCAGCATCTAAGGATATGATCATGTGCTTTTGTTACTTTAGTTTGTTTATATGATGGATAACGTTTACAGTTTTTCGTATGTTAAACCAGCCCTGCATTTGTGGAATAAAGCCTACTTGGTCGTGGTGGATGATATTTTTTATACATTGTTTGGTATGGTTTGCCAAAATTTTGTTGAGAATTTTTGCATCAATATTCATGAGGGAAATTGGTCTGTAATTCTCCCTCTTTGTTGTGTCTTTGAGTGGCTTGGGTATTAGCGTAATTGTGGCCTCATAAAAGGAATTTGGCAATATTCCTTCAGGTTCTACTGTGTGAAATAGTTTGAGGAGTAACGGTAGTAATTCTTCTTTGAATGTCTGGTAGAATTCGGCACTGAAACCATCTGGACCAGGGCTTTCCTTTTTTGGGAGGTTTTTAATGACAGCTTCAATTTCCTTAAGGGTTATAGGCCTGTTTAGGTAATTAATCTGCTCTTCATTTAATTTTGGTTAGGGTTAGGATTATTATGTAAGTTTTGCACTGGCATTTGCCCATGGCTTTAGTGCTTCACGATTAGGTGGCTCCTGGTCAGTTGTGGCACTCGGGCTTGTGTGTCTCCTGTGACCTCTGAGTAAAAGGTCTGCTCAATCACTACTTCTGCAATGTACAGGGGACTGAATTTCAAGTCTTTAATCTTTCTCTGTGCGACCAATTGGAGGCGGGGTGGTGGCCCTGCAAACTCCCTCAGCAACAGCTGGGGGGATCATGACAGGCAGAGTTTATCTCTTCCTGCTCCAGAGTGCGCTGGGACACGCTCTGCAGGCAGCACCCCTGTCCTGGAACCAACGGGAGCCGATGGGAGCTCAACTCTCCTCTCCCTTGCAGGGATAGAGGTGCTGGAGCCTGCTGACCCTCCTTACCTCTGGGCAGGGTCTGAGTCTGTCCTTCAGGGTCCCCAGTCCTTTATCTGTTCGCTCAGTTGGAGGTGCGTAACCATGCAAATTCCCTCAACAGCAGCTGGGGTGACTGTGACAGGCAGTGTTTATCTCTGTCTGCTCCAGAGTGTGCTGGGACATGCTCTGCCAATTGGCAAATTCTTAACCAAATTAAACAAAAAAGGGAAGACCTACCTCAATAAAACTAGAAATTGAAAGACAAACATTATAACAGATATGAATAAAATTCCAGAAAATCATAAATTTATTTTGATAAATTGAAGATTCTGAATAAACTGGTGATTTTTTAAATAGCAAAATTAAACCTAAATTCAATGAATGATTTTAACAAATGGAAATACTTCTTCTTGCAAAGATTTATTGTTTGGTTAATTTAATCTGTGCACTTATTTTGTTTTTCTCTGGTTGTGGGATTTTATTTTTCCTGTGCACCCATATTTATTATCTAAAATATTTTGTCTATTCAGCTTATTTTTTTTTCTGCTTCCATTTACTTACAAACTGAGTGTTAATATGTGGAATTTCATTTTGTTTTCTTCATTCCTTTATTTCTTTCTTCATTTTCTTATTTGATTTGACTGTGCTTCAACTCCTGTTTGATTTACAATTAATTTGGTGCAATAAAATCCTTCCAGAAAAGTCTGTTTCTGTCATTTGAGTTAGGATTTTTATTTCCAGAATCACTTTACTTTTCATCTCTTCCTCCATCTATTCCCATTCTTCAGCTCCTTGGATGGTATGTTTGTATAGTTTTTCAACTTGACCATGCCTATCATTGTCAACATTGTCTGAACTTTCTGATTTGGATTACTTAGTTTTTTTTTTTTGTTTTTTTTTTTTCAGACAGATTTATTTATCTAACCTGGGCTGGCCTCTAGCTCCTGTTTGCTCTGTTGCAGCACAGTACAATGATCTTTTACACTATTTCTTCTTATCTAGAACTATCTGTTTAACCCTGGTCCCTCTGTACTGTGAAATGTACTTCGGTTGGTACTGACGAAATTTTCAGGAAAAACTAAACCAAACAAAACACTGTTTTGGGAACATATTCTTTAAACACCCCTTTACTGACCCCTGTCCTCTTGGTATGACAATGAATATTTAAAAAGCAGTTTGGATACATATTAATTTAGCCTAATATAATACTACTATGATATTAACATAGGGCCTATGACAGTCCCAGCCATATGTTTTCTCCTCTACATTTACAGTGTCAAATATGTATTTTTTCCCATGGAGTAGGCCTCAAGTACAATGAGAAAGTGATAGGTTACACCTCCAAATAATTGTACTACAATTACCAGTGAGAAATATAGGACTAAGTGATAGAATTAGAGAGGGTGGCAATGGGGTTTACAATATATTGCATATTGAAATTCTAGAAATGTAATAAAATTATTTTCTAAAAAATATAATCCTAAAAAATCAACTTATAATGGAAAAAAGTAGAATGAACCGGCCAGGCAATGGAATGAGGATATGAAACAAATAGTGGGTCATTACATAATGTCTATCTATTCATCTATCTACCTACCTATCTAACAATACTCTAGCATATGCACGCATGCGCACACACACACAAAAAAAATCTGTCATATATATTAATATCGCTGTGTGAAACCATATGCAACCAGCATTGTTTTTAACAGTGTGGGTTTGACTAATAAATTCCTTTAGAAAAGGTAATCAACACTGATAGATTTTCTTGCTATTGCTCAGTTCTCATAAGACCTATGTGCTGCCTTATTTCATTGTTCAACAAATTGATGTATATTAAAATCATCATGATATATTATTTGGATTTGTCTTTCGTCCCCATTTTTCTTTTTCTTTCTTTTTTTTTTTTAACTTCATACTGTTTGGCCCATGTCTCAAGTACATTACTAGCTAGCTATTTCATCTTAATTCAACCCATTTCTTGTAATCTACTAATCTACCCGCCACATGTCCCAGCTCATGACTCACCTGTATTTCTTACATGTCTCTTTTTTCGGCGGTCGGATGATGACTGACTAACTCCACCCTCCTACCTGTCTGTCCTCTGATTCTCCACCCACTTCAACAGCACTCCACATAGGCCAAAATAGCTCCTTTATTTACAGCATATAGCGTGGCTGGTCAATAGATGCCCCAACGTTATAAAAAAATTTTGAGTGACTGTCCAAACAAACAGATATCATCTCTGTCATTTTCTAGACTCTAAAAGTTGCTTACACTTCCTGTTTATTTACATAATATTATATCCCTCTGTGATCTTTAATGTGGTTAAAAGTTTAATAATTATATAGTTCTTTTTAATTTAAAAGATATATTAAATATAAAACTTTAGACTCACAATAATAAAATAGATAATAAAATATTTTCTTTAATTTTATAAATACAAATAGACTAGATATTATTACTATAGTTCCTGCTTAAAAATTGTTCTGTTATAATTTTGCTATATAAAAATTAAAACCTTCCTTTTTAATTAGACAGAAAAGAGGAAATGTAGTAGAATGTTCTCTATATAATATAAATAAAAGAGCTGTTTTGGCCTATGTAGAATACCATAAAAGTGAGTAGAGAATCAGAGGGCAGGCAGGTAGGAAAGGGTAGAGTTAGTCACTCTCCATCTGACCCCCAAGAGGAACAGACATATAAAAGTACCCACCAGCCATGGGCTGGGAGCCACGTGGTGGGCAGATTAATAAAAATGAGTTAAATTAAGATAAAAGAGCTAGCTAATAATGTGCTTAAGGTATGGGCCAAACAGTATAAAAGATATAAGCATGTGATTTCATTTCTTTTGGGGACAAAGGCTGCAGGCGCAAACCAGGTTCCAACCCCCACCCACCCACCGCTGCGGGTCAGGTTACAAACCTTCCAGACCCAAAACGGGCCAAAAAAACCCATTCTACAACAATATAGAGAACATTCCACCACACTTCCTCTTTCCTGTCTAATCAAAAATGAAGGTTTCAATTTCCATATAGCAAAATTACAACAGAACAGCTCTCAAGCAGGAATTTTCTAAGTACTTGATATGGAGTTAGAAGTTCTCCTATGGTTCACTGTTTCTTACCTATTGTCTCAGGTATTGTTTCTATTGATGTGATAAAACACCATGGCCAAGTCATCTTGGGGAAAAAGTGGTTTAGTTCACTTTATTCACTGAACACTTTCAATACCTGGAAATGCCTGAGGTAGCCCATGGGACCCTACTCACCAACAATTCAAAAGAAGGCAACTATAACTGGTGTGGGCCTTTTTATTTGATAGCCTACTTTAAATGAGAAAGCAATGTCTTAACACATTGTTGTGATAAACACCATGAACTAAAGCAACTTAGGAGGAAAGAACTTATTTAATCTTAACAACTCTCAGGTCATATTCCATCACTTAGGGAAGTCAGGACAGGAACTCAAGCAGGGCAGGAGCTTAGAGGCAGATGCTGAGCTGAAGTAGCAGCCATGGAAGTCTACTCCCTACTGGCTTTCCCTTCATGACATGATTGCTCAGCCTAATTTTTTGACACACATTTGTTTTATTATATGTGTATGTATATATATATTATTTGGTGATTTTATATCATGCATTCCATCAAACTCAGATATCAGACCTCTCAGATTCATGCCCACTCTTATGATCTCCTCATTTCCAAAACCACCTATTCATGCTGCTCATTTACTTACTGGTGCATAATTAAACTCCCTGTGGCCAGACCCTTAAAGAAAACAAGTCCTTCCTCACCCACACCCCTGCCAGAGGACATCAATGCAGAAATGAGGCATTGTGTCATTTAGCTATGTTCTAGCCTTGAGTTCTTGTGTACAATGACATCTCTCTCTTTTTACATTTTTTTGAAGTCCACTAATGAGTGAGTACATCCCCTGCTTCTCTTTCTGGGATTGTGATACTTCGCTCAGGAGGATATTCTCCAAATCCATCCATTTGCCTGAAAATTTTAGAATATCATTTTTTCTTAATGCTGAGTAGTACTCCATTGTGTAGATGTACCACAGCTTGTTAATCCATTCCTCAGATGAGGGGCATCTAGGTTGTTTCCAGGTTCTTGCTACTATAAATAATGCTGCTATAAACATAGTTGAGCTAATGCTTTTGGGGTGTGAATGTGCATCTTTAGGGTATAAACCCAGAAGTGGTATTGCTGGATCTTGGGGAGATTGATTCCCAGTGTACTGAGAAACTGCCATACTGCATTCCAGAGTGGCTGAACAAACTTACACTCCCACCAACAATCGAGGAGTCTTGCTCTGCATCCTTTCCAGCATAGGCTGTAATCTGTGTTTTTAATCTTAGCCATTCTGATAGGTTTAAGGTTAGGTATCTCAAAGGAGTTTTGATTTGCATTTGTCTGATGGCTAAAGATGTTGAGCACTTTTTCATGAGCCTTTCAGCCATTTTTAAATCTTCTGAGAAGTCCCTTTTTAGTTCTGAACCCCATTTTTAAATTGAGTTATTAAAGTAAAGGTTTTGGGTTCTAGTTTCTTGAGTTCTCTATATGTTTTAGAGATCAATCCTCTGTCCCTTGTAGGGTTGGTGAAAATCTTTTCCCATTCTTTAGGCTGTCATTTTGTCTTATTGACTGTGTCCTTGGCTTTACAGAAGTTTCTCAGCTTCAGGAGGTCCCATTTATTAATTGTTCTTAGTGTCTGTGCTACTGGTATTATTTTTAGGAAGTGGTCACCTGTGCCAATGCATTGGAGGGCATTTCCCACTTTCTTTTCTATCAAGTTCAGTGTAGCTGGGTTTATGTTGAGGTCTTTGTTCCACTTGGATTTAAGCTTTGTGCAGGGTGATAGGTTTGGATCTATTTCCATTTTTTTACACAATACCATCCAGTTATACCAACACCATTTGTTGAAGATACTATCTTTCTTCCATTGAATATTTTTTCAGCCTAATCTTTTATACCACCCTGGACCAACTGCCCAAAGGTGCCATCACTCACAGTTTGCTGAGCCCTCCCACATCAATTGTCAATCAAGAAAATGTTTCACAGACTTTCCTACAGGCTAATATTATACAAGCATTTTCTCAATTTAGAATTCCTCTTCCCTAGGTATGTGTCAAGTTGAAAAAACCAACCAGCACCTCTGTCTTTTATCTTTTCTTCATTTCCCAGTTGAAACAACAAGCTCAATCATTGATCCTGTGAAAATATGTCTTCTAACCATTTGATACCATTTCTCACATACCTAAAGCATAGTCTTTGTTACGTGCATTTTTGCCTTGGTGCATTTACCTGTGCAATTGCACCCAACATGGGAGGGAACATTGTTGCTGAATATTTTTGTGAACTGTAAGTAGGCCCAAAGTACCACCTAATGATATTACTTTTTCCTAATTTAATTTATGTAAACACTTCCCCACATAAATGTTTTACAAATTCTATTCTTCAAAGCACCCAACACTTTCTCAAACTTGTTAGTCATATAGTGTTCATATTGCCTGTTTCATTGATTATAGTGAAATAGTCAAATGTTCCAGGCACAAAATTTCTTATGAGTTATCATTACCATTTAATTGGACAGTGTAATATATGTTATCTCTGCCTACAGCTACCAGAAAATGCAATCTATTAAATTGAGTTCACCAAGATCAAAAATTAAGCAAGAGGTCTTCTGACTATAGAGGACTCACAAATCTAAATTCTCTATTTATTCTTCTTTGTTTTTCAGTTTCAGTTGTTTACTAGAGAATCTTTTTCCATTTTTTAAAGATTTATTCATTTTGTATAGAGTACATAGAAGAGGGCGCCAGATTTCATCATAGAAGGTTGTGAGCCACCATGTGTTTGCTGGGAATTGAACTCAGGACCTCCAGAAGAATAGTTAGTGCTCTTAACCTCTGAACCATATTTCAAGCCCATGTTTTTCTATTTTTTAGCAGGAAGAATTGAGAAGATAGGAGCTTCCTTAGATTCAGATGACAGTGCCTTTCGTCACATGGGAGAACTAACAGTTTTCCTATATGTCAAGAGTCTTTACTCATTCACATATATGCTATCAGACATTTGCTAAATAATCTGATCTTGTTTTCCACTTTGTAAGGTAACAGATTTGCTCAGAAGGCAGACTTAATCACTTTATTCTTACATCATGAGCAGCTATTTACAATGGTATTTACTAACCCTTTGATTTAGTTTGAGGATAATATAGTGAGATTCATCTCCTTTGTCTTGCTGAGAGGTAGATCATTCTTTTAGTACAGCATACATGTACTTGTGTTATGTTTAATTCAGTAAATTCTCATAGTGCCATTGTGACTTCCTGGGGAGATATACTTGGGGAAGTTTAGTCAACAACATTGATTTCAACTAATTAATCTCCTAAGTAACTTTTTTCTTAATTAACTTTTCCTTGTTTAATATGCAGACATGATTTCTTATTACAATCAATATAATTTTCTAATGTCAAATTTGACTTTCAAAAATGGCTGGCATTTCTGATTGTTAGTTACCTTTAGCATTATAAAAAAAGTATAGTGGGATTCAGTCTTTAAGGCTGAAAGAACATTAATGTGCTGCTTTCTACTCTGTGAAATGTCTTTAATGTGTAAGTGAAGAGACTAGTAATAAAAATAAGAAGAGGGCAGATTTGTCAGGGCTTTACATCACTTTAGGTTAAAAAGTAGATTTTTTTCAAAGGATATAGATTGCTCGTAATCTTTAGGTCTATCAGAAAGTTACTATGTCAGGTATTGGTTCTACCTGTGAGTCTAAGGTCCCACTGGAGATGTTGCAACTCAGAGAAAATGCTTCCTGAAAGTACTTTTATTGGTATAATCATCATACTTTTTATCTTTCAATTTTTGATCTAATGTGAATAACCATTAAAAATACTCAGCTAGGGGCAAATCCATTTGCTATGATGAAAGATCTTGTATTCTCGGGAATTTATTTATCAACAAGCACTAGGACTTTTAAAACAGGGAAAAAAAAACTGGTGAAATGTAATTTTTCTGGATTAATTTGTTTCTTTATTGCTATGTTTTAACCTCTGTCTCAGAAGTATTTCCTTAGTAAGTTGAAAAGGTCCTGAGAACTTCTGATGTGGCACTTCATTGTAGTTATAAAACATATTTAAAACTTCAAACTATTTAACATACACATTTCCCCTCTGAGAACTCAAGAAAAATGTCATGACACATTAAATAGGAATCAAGTTATAGAACTGTGGTCTACTTAACCCAGCTCAAGTCAGTAAGTCCAAAGTGTCTTACTCATTTTTGAGTTGAAATGTGTCCCCCAACAAACGGTGTAGTGAAGCATTAATTCCCTTGTGAATGTAAACTTATTTGGAAGTAGAATCTTTTCATATGCAATCAAGTTAAGAAGAGGTCATGTTCAAGTGAGGTGACCATAATTCAATGGAATTAGTTTTCCTCTAAGAACAGGAAAAGAGAAACAGATAGATACACATACAGGAAAGATGCTTCTTTAAAGACACAGAGACAGGACTTACACTGCTATAAAGCAACGGATGCCTTGAAGCCATCAGAAATTTGAAATCAAGGCAGGGGTGTCACTGAGGACTTGTGAGAGGAGATGGCCTTGCCAACATCTTAACTTTGGACTTCTAGCATTTAGAACCAAGGAGAAATAAGTGTCTGATGATTTAAGCCACTAGGTTGATTATATTTAATTATACTAATCTTGCCAAACTAATATAACTGCTTAAAAATGGATAAGACATACATAAAGAATGAATTAAAACTGCCTAGTGCTGGAGAGATAGCTCAGTGATAAAGAGCACTTGTGATCTTGGCTCAATTCCCAGCATGCATATGGTAACTCACAACCATTCCTAACATCAGTTCCAGGGGACCAAGGCCTTTTTCAATCCCCCTAGGCAACAGATATGCCTGTGATACTTGTGATACACATGTGTGCACACACACACGCATTAATCTCACTGAACCATGAGCATATATGTATATATGTGTGTAGTCAAAATATTCATATGCATAAAAATGACATAAATAAACCTAAAAACCTTAAAAGAAACTGACCTTGCATACATGGAGGCACAACTTGATGAGTATCAACATGGCTAAGCAAATACCTAATATGTGGAATTGTGTATATGTTTTAGAAGAGAAAGTAAGTCTTTTTATTTCAATGTTACTCATCTTATTTAGATTCTAAGTAATGACACATTGATCAAATATAAAAGACATCACAATGAATTTTCTGTTTAAAGAGAAGGTGTGGTTTTTCTAAGTTTCTGTTGACAGATGAATGGATGGAGAAGATGTGGAATGTATAAAATGGGTTTTCTTCATCCATAAGGAAGAAGGAAGCTATGCCATTTTTAGGAGAATAGATACAACTGAAAATCACTATGTTCAATTAAATAAGTAAGATGTCGAAAGACAAATATTTCATGCTTTCTTAGGCTGAATCTAGATTTTATATAAATAGAATCATTTACACATGTATGGCATGAAAGCAAAATGGAAGCTGGGGAAGGACAAGACTAGGAGAAGGGAAGAGAGGAGAGAAAGTGAAAGATATAAAAGAGAAAAATATGATATATTATTATTTCAGCATATATTGTATAATTATACATTAATATGTAATATAATATATAGTTAAATATCAACATATATTATAATTATAATTACTAATTATAAATTTTGTGTGTGTAGTTAGAATTGTGTTATGAGAACTTGCTCTATATCCAGTGAGTATACATCAATACAAAAAAGGAGTATGATTTTTTTTAGTAATCATTTCATGCTGAGCAAGTTACCTACAGTTCGTTATCTGAACGGTACTATAGCACTGATGACAGTATATTACAAGATATTACATAAATCTACTTTGGGATATCACTGCTATAATGCATGGGTGATGTGATTAAACTTGGAGATACCACACTTACATGATTCCCTATTTTAAACATATTGTCTCTACTCATGTGCACAGGAGAAACAGTGAGCCGATTTAGTCTCCCCTAAGCATCTCCTGCAGTACAGTACTGGCAGCTTGAGAAGTGGGCGGGGAAAAGTCTGTGAAAGTTTTTTCCACAATATGAGCCAAAACTTAGCACCTCTGTCAAATTCCTTGTCTAAACAACCTTCAACAAGAAACAAACCTAATTGTCTAAGTTCCTCTCTTCTTCTCTGTAGCATTCCACTACCAGTTCCCTTACTAACAGTCCCCTTTTCCTTTAGCAGACATAGGGAATCTCTGAAAATGGTGTCTTCTTTCTATTTATGTCAAGGCTTCTTAGTAAGAAAGAGAACACAACTGGCTTTCCTAATTTGAATTTGAAGTTAATTGGAACAAGGAAAAAAAGAAATCCAGCAACACTAACAACAGCAACAGCATCATTACTCTCATGATTTATTTAGGGTCTACTATTTATAGACAAATTAGTTAGGGTTTTATAAAGACAACAAAATCAAACAAAATAAAAAAGAAAAGACTTGTATCTTTGGTCTCAATAGTCAAGAATTTAATTGAGAATAAACTGACATTCTTTACAGTATAGCATATTAGCATTCAATGAGTGAGGGATTTAGTAAGTGTGGCAGTAGTATTGAGGAGACAACCACTCTTAAGGAGATATGTTTGGCTAAGACCCTGTGGAAGAGGTGGGACTCCAGATGAAATATTATAAAGTATAATCAATTAAACAACTTAGGGACTATGGTAAGATGTCTTCTACTTCTAGATAAAAAGAATATAGTAGATGAAATTTTAAATAAGGAAATATACAAAGTATGTATAGTTTACCATACCTGAATCCATGTGACTAGATTGGAAAGCTTCTTATGAAAAGTAGAGGCTAGAATATAGGAGACTGATGTGGGTCTTTTTGAAGTTACTTCTGAGAAACTACTGAGAAAGGTAAGTGATACCTGCATTGCAGTATTTCCAGAGAAGAAACAAAGAGGAAGAAATTGTAAATCTTTTATGGTGCTTTGATTATCTAGAATTAAGTACTAGACACAAAGAAGAGGTGATTGAAAAAAATCACTAGGGTAGATCTTGTATATGGGAATGAGAAAAAATATAAATAATAATAATAATAATACAGTTCTCTGAATTTAAGTTACTGTTTTGTTTCTAAGATCCTTTCTGTTTACTTTTAAACAATAATCATGAAGTTCTGATAGCCTGTTGAGCATCGTAGTAGGTACTGAGGACATAAAGCTGGGTAATGAATCATACTTAGTGTTCAGATGCTTCCACACATTTTCCAGCATCTGAAGTTTGCCACATCACTTGCTCTTTGTAGTAACCATTGAGTACTATCATTATGTAGTATATATCCCTTTGAGAATCTAAAGAAACCTACACTCTTTCTTAAGTACATACATGGAATACATTACAAAGGGGTGCCCTATCCATTCTAAAAGACTTAATTAGAGACAAAATATAAAGTGTTGTATATCTCAGAGGGGGATTATGGGCTATTTTAGGAGTGTTGTAAAAATTCTTTGTAGAAGGATAAATGGAAGCTTGATGGTAGTTCATGGGACAGTCAGTAATTTCTTGTAGGTGGAGGCTGAATGGGAAGAGTAAGAGGTAGAAACTCATTGCAAGCATATAAACACATTTTAAAACTACACAATGTAAGTCATATAAATAATATTACAACTGTCTGGAACTCCAGTTCAGAGGATCTCATACACATTTCTGGTCTTTGCAGAGTCTAGGCATTCACATGGCAAACAGATATACATTGAGGCAAAAACACAAATCCACAGAAAATTTAAATAAATTAAGAAGAATGTTTATATTTTATCATGTAAATGCTAGGGACACATCAAATATTTTAATGCAGAGAAGCTGCATAAGACATACAATGGAAGAATGCTCTAGAAACATGCTTGTATTGATAATACATATCATGGAATGAGAAAACTAAAAGCTTGAGATCAGATAGAAAAGGTAGAAGGCTATCCCAGAAACCCATGTGTAGGTAGATGAAGGTCTGAAAAATGTGCTATGTAAATATATAAATAAATCAATCAGGTTCATAGTTGTGTGAATTTGTCTGTTTTTATGCCAATGCCATGTTTTTGTTTTTTGTTTTTATATAGCTCTGTGGTACAGCTTGAAATCAGGGATGGTAACTCTGGAAGTTCTTTTATTATACAGAATTGTTTTAGCTATCCTTGGTCTTTTGTTTTTCCATATGAAGTTGAGTATTGTTCTTTCAAGATCTATAAATAATTGCATTGATGTTTTGGTGGGGATTGCATTAAATCTATAGATTTCTTCTTTTCTTTTCATTTTTTTTATTTATAAAATAAAACCTTTTTATCCATATATCCCCTTGCTCTCCCTCCCTTCCCCCTCCTGACCCCTCCTGGTCAGCCTTTAGCCTCCCTCCTCCCCATCTCCCCATCCCCTACCCTAAAAGGGCAAGAAGTCCCAAGGTGGATCAGCTCAGCATCCACTCTAGGCAAGTCCGATTTCCTCATCCTAATATCAAGACTGGGTTAGGTGTCCTTCTGGAAGGATTGAGCTCCAAGGTGCCAGTCCGTGCAGAGAAACAGTATGAACCCTCCCCTTGAGGTTCCACATACTGTCCATGTCAGTGGACAGTTGCCTATCCTTGGAGGGTCTAGTTTCTTTTCCTGATGGCTCCCTGGTGGCTATTCTTGATTCAGTGAACTTCCTAGAGCTCCAGCCAGCCCTCACTATGAGCTTTTTCCTCATAATCCCTATCTCCTTGCTCATATAGACTCTCCTCCCCCGCTCTCAGGTGGACCAGGAACTCAACCCAGTGCTCAGCCATGTATCTCTGCCTCTACCTCTATTCATTGTTGGATGTAAATTCTGTGATGGCACTTAGGGTGGCTATTCGTTTGATTATGGGGGAAGTCCTGTTTAGGCACCGCCTTCACTATTGGTTGGAGACCTAGCCAGGAACATCCTGTGAGTTCTTGGAGGTTTCCCAGTCTCTTTCCAACCCCACATTGGCTTCCTCTATTAAGATCTCCACCTCTTTCTTTTCCCTCCTTGTTGTTCCTCTCACTCAATCATCTCCTTCTCTCATGATTTGTTCCCATCCCTTCTTGGTTGCAACCCCTTATGCTCCCAATTAGCTAAGGAGATCTCTATTTTCTCTTCCTAGGGAATCCCTAGATATCAAGATTTCTTTTGGTAAGATGGCCATTTTTACTATTTTAATCCCACTGATCCATGACCATGTCTTTAGTGATGATTCCTGAGCATTTGGAGGAAGGGGTGTGATATAGTTATTTCACTTAGGATTGAGCATTGTACAGTCTCTTATTCTCAGCATGTTCATCAATTGTGGGTCTTTAATGTTAGTAGCCATGCAAAAAGAGGCTTCTCTGAAGAGTTTTGGGAGCTTCACTAATCTATGGATATAACAAGTCATTAGGAGTCAGTTTATTTTATTTTTTTTCTTACTATTCTTTTTTTTTTCCTCAAGTTGTTTTTATTTTATTTTATTATTATGAACAAAGAAGTCACACTTTCTATCCTTGTATATCCTTATTCAAGGTCTCTTCCCCCTCCCACCACATCAGGTCATTCTCTCTTCTCCACAACTCCCCATCCCCCCCCTGCGCTCCCCCCTCCCCTGGCGGCCGGTGGTCCCAAGGTCCCATTGTCCCAATATTGCTTAGTTCAGCCTCCACTCCTGGCAGATCCAGTTTTCTCCCCACAACCTCAAGACTGAGTCAAGTGTTCCTCTAGGAGTAGTGGGATCCAAGTAGTCAGTCCAAGGTGTTTGTGATCCCAAGCTGCTCAGTGGTTGTGTTTTGCAGCTTGGGCATGCTTGGCTTTTTTCTTGTTTGTTTGTTTGTTTGTTTGTTTAGAGTCCACTAATGAGTGAGTACATCCCCTGCTTATCTTTCTGAGTTTGTGATACCTTGCTCAGGAGGATATTCTCCAAATCCATCCATTTGCCTGCAAGTTTTAGAATATCATTTTTTCTTTTTTTTTCTTCTTTATTTTGTATTAAAAAAATTCAGAGGGAAAGATGAACACAAAAAAATGTATATGTAGCAATCTTATTTGTATTTCCACCCTTGATAAGCCATGCTTATCATTCTTATCCTCTGTATAGTTATTGTTAACTCTTCCACATTTTAAATTCTTTTTACTGTGTTTTTTTTGATAAATACAAAATAAAGGAGTCAGTTTAATACTATGTCCATTTGACAGAATAATAATACTAGTTCCTTCTCTAGGACCTCTGACATGTCTAGCCACAGGTTCTTGGATTTGTTAATACTGCCAAGTATGTGTTCTATATCATGGAGTGAGCCTCAGATCTAATAAAATAGTGTTTGGTTAGTAAGTAATACAACATTCATGCCATGATTGCACTAGTGGGCATATCTCACTAGTGGGTAGGATTCACAGCTAAGTGAGAGTGATGGTTAACTTTTCTCCCTCTGGCAGTATACATATAATCTTTCAGAATTATGAAAGCTAGCCTATAGGAATGAAGTTTCAAGGCCAGTACCAATTTGGTAACTCTTTGTTCTTTGACTTAAGTATGTGGTGTCTTCAGCAATAGAGGCTTACCATTAAGTTCCATAGTGAAACCAAGAATAACGACAATAACCTGTGATGTTTGGAAGTGATGGTCTATGGGACTCTAATGGTCACCAACTCCAAAAGAGATAACCCATTCCTGGCACAGAGCTTTTTAATTACTTACCTATGTTCTCTAGTTAAGACATTTTCTCTCCATTATAAGGTAACCCTATTTAAACTTTTAAAAATATTCATAGCTAAATTTTTCTTCCATTGATCTATATGTTTGTTTCATGCCAATGCCATACCAATTACAATAATTTTGTAATATATTTTAGTATATATGATGCCTCTAGCTTCATTTGTTCATTTATTGAAAATCACAATTGATTCAGGTTATTTTATGTACTTAATGGATCTGCATGAATTTTAAGATTTTAAAAATTTCTATAATAGTATTTTGGAGTTTTACTATTGGATTGCAATTAATCTGGGCATGCTGTTTTAGTTGGTATAAGGAATGTCTTGTAGACTTGGTCCTTATCTGCATTTTAGGAAGATTTGGAAACTTTAGGAAGTGGGTTCTAGCTAAAAAATAAATAGTTCACAGAGGGCAGGGCTTCAAAGGTTATGCCTGGCCTGTAGTTTCTACTTTATTTGCTATGTTTCCTGTCCACTGTGGTATGAAAGATATCCTCTAATATAAATCCTCACTACTGTGGTATTCTGACCAAGAATGTGGGGATTAAACCATTTAAAATTGTGAACAAAAATAAAAGTCCATTGATTGGTGAATGGGTTAGCTAAATGTAGAATAGTCATACAATGAAATTCTTAACAACATACAAGAATAAAGTATTGCTAAACACAATATGAGAGAACTCCAAAACAGGGTATAAAATGGTGAGAACTGGATGCAAAAGGTACTTGGTTTTGTGATTCAATTTACATGAAATTCTGAAAGCAGTATTATTTTTCACCAAATAGATTTGTGATACTCCTGAGGATATAAAGTAAGAAAAGCAGCTACATGTTACAATTCACACTCTAGTCTGAATGATGAAGGAAAGTTCTACATTTTGATTGATATTTGCAGTCATTTTATCTTAAATTTGTACACATTTTAAAATAATGAAGAATTTAAATTATGGTTTCTATAACTACAACAAAGTATTATTATTTTTAAAATTATTATTCTAAGCCAGACATAGTGGAACATACTTTAATTCTTAGTATCCTGGAGAAAGAGGCAAGCAGATCTCTGTGACTTTAGGACCAGCTTTATCTATATAGCAAGTTTCAGGCAAGCCATGAATATATAGTGAGATATTGTCTCAAAAAACAAATTAATAAAATATTATTTTAATATAGAGTCAGTTTAAAACTAAATTCTAGGTAAAATAGAGTATGTGGTAGAAATACATATGAACTATTCATTAACTTCATGGGTATGTACAGATTCATTTCAAGCATATTAGAAAATATAAATTAATACTTAAATATTACAATATGGTCTAAAACTACATGTTAATATACATATGAAGACTAGAAAAGTTTGAAGTAAGAAAAATATGAAACAATAAAAAACTTGATTCAAATAAAAACATTTAATTTGACCAAAAACTCCACACAAAATACAAAAAAGCATTGTTAAGAGGATATGATGTTATTAATTAATATACCTTCAATGAAAGCAGTCTTAAGAGGAAAATTCATAGCGCTAGATGCCTACATGAAAAACCTAGAGAAATCCCACACTGGAGACCTAACAGCTCAGTTGAAAGCCTTAGAACAATTAGAAGCAAACTCACCTAGAAGGAGTAGACGGCAGAAAATAATCAAACTTAGAGCTGAAATCAATACAATTGAAACAAAAAGAACGAGAGATGGCTCAGCGGTTAAGAGCACCGTCTGCTCTTCCAGAGGACCCGGGTTCGATTCCCAGCACCCACATGGCAGCTAACAGCTGTCTGTAGTTCCAGTTCCAGGCAAACACCAAGGAAACAAAAAGAACAATACAAAGAATCAATGAATCTAAGAGTTAGTTCTTTGAGAAAGTTAACAAGATAGATAAGCCCTTAGCCAAACTAATCAAAAAAACAGAGAGAGAGAGTGTTGAAATCAACAAAATCAGAAACGAAAAGGGGGACATAACAACAGACCCCCAGGAAATCCAGAGAATTATCAGATCATACTTTGAAAATCTGTATTCCACAAAAATGGAAAACCTAGAAGAAATGGACAGCTTTCTGGACAGGTACCATCTACCAAAATTAAATGAAGATTAGATTAATTACCTAAACAGGCCTATAACCCTTAAGGAAATTGAAGCTGTCATTAAAAACCTCCCCAAAAATAAAAGCCCTGGCCCAGATGGTTTCAGTGCCGAATTCTACCAGACATTCAAAGAAGAATTACTACCATTACTCCTCAAACTATTTCACACAGTAGAAACTGAAGGAATATTGCCAAATTCCTTTTATGA
>PVIH01022902.1:0-26085 GCA_004025045.1 Sigmodon hispidus | reverse complement strand
TCCATTTCTTCTAGGTTTTCCATTTTTGTGGAATACAGATTTTCAAAATATGACCTGATAATTCTCTGTATTTCCTGGGGGTCTGTTGTTATGTCCCCCTTTTCATTTCTGATTTTGTTGATTTGGACACTCTCTCTCTGTTTTTTGATTAGTTTGGCTAAGGGCTTATCTATCTTGTTAACTTTCTCAGAGAACCAACTCTTAGATTCGTTGATTCTTTGTATTGTTCTTTTTGTTTCAATTTTATTGATTTCAGCTCTAAGTTTGATTATTTCCTGCCATCTACTCCTTCTAGGTGAGTTCACTTCTAAATGTTTTAAGGCTTTCAGCTGTGCTGTTAGGTCTCTAGTGTCGGATTTCTCAAGGTTTTTTATATAAGCGTCTAGCGCTATGAATTTTCCTCTTAAGACTGCTTTCATTGTGTCCCACAAGTTTGGATACATTGTAGATTCCTTTTCATTGAATTCTAGGAAGACTTTGATTTCTTTCTTAATTTCTTCCTTGACCCAGAGATGGTTCAGCTGATTGATGTTTAGTTTCCATGAGTTGGTATGCTTTCTTTGGGTTTTGATGTTGTTAAACTCTAACTTTAGGACCTGATGGTCCGATGTGTTACAAGGGATTATTTCCACTTTTTTGTATCTGCTGACATTTGCTTTATGACCAATTATGTGGTCAATTTTGGAGAAAGTTCCATGAGGATCTGAGAAATATGGATATTCATTTCCCTTTGGGTGGAAGGTTCTGTAGATATCTATGAAATCCATTTGCATCATAACCTCATTTAGACTCCTTATTTCTCTGTTGAGGCTCTGTCTGGTTGATCTATCCAGGGTTGAAAGTGGGGTATTGAAGTCTCCCACTATTAGAGTGTAAGAATTGATGTGGGATTCGAGCTTTAGCAGTGTTTCTTTTACATATGTAGGTTCCCCTATATTAGGGGCATAAATATTTAAGATTGAAACCTCCTCTTGACCAATTTTTCCTGTGATGAATAAGTAGTGACCCTCTTGGTCCCTTTTTATTGCTTTTAGCTTAAAGTCTACTTTGTTAAATATTAGGCTTGCAACCCCTGCTTGTTTCTTAGGACCATTTGACTGGAAAATCTTTTCCCAACCCTTTATTCTAAGCCTGTGTCTGTCTTTGCAATTGAGGTGTGTTTCTTGTAGGCAACAGAAGGATGGCTTCTGTTGTATCCATCTTGCTAGTGTGTGACGATTTATAGGAGAGTTGAGTCCATTGATATTAAGGAAAATTAGTGACCATTGATTCATATTTCCTGCCATTTTTGGAGGTAACTTGTTTGTATTTTCTTTCTCTAGAGTATTCTTCTGTGGACTTATTAATTGTTTGTGAGTTCTGTCAAAGTAAACATGGATTGTTGTAGGCATAGTCAGACAAAGTGGTAATGATCGGGTGTGGGCCTGGTCATTCATAGTGGCTGTGGCCAGTAAAAGTGGGCATGGCTTGGTGTGCGTGTGTTATGTCAAACTGGGTGTGGCCAATCAAAGTTGTCATGGCCTGTCAAAGTGGAGAGTATAGGAAGTAACATGTTTCTTAATGCTCTGTGTAAGAAAATGTTTGTATCTACACTGAAGATAAAAACACTTGTGTTTAAACAAGGAGAGGAAGCAACATCACTCTAAATGCTTTGTGTAAGAGAGGGTGTATTGATGCAGAACAGAAAAACACATGTGTTCAAATGAAGCAAGGAAGCAACATCTATCTTAATGCTCTGTGAAAGAAAGTGTGTGTATGGACGCTGAAGAAAAAAACATATGTGACCAAACGAGGAGAGAAAACAACATCTCTCTTAATGCTCTGTATAAAAAAACAAGTGTATTGATGTTTAGGAGAAAAACACATGTGTTAGATTAAAGAGAGGAAGCAACACCTGTCTTAATGCTCTGTGTAGGAAAACATGTGTATGGGTGCTAAAGATGAAAATACATGTGTTTAAACAAGGAGAGGGCTCAACATCTCTCTTAATGCTCTGTGTAAGAAAATGTGTGTATGGACGCTGAAGACAAAAACACATGTGTTCAAACAGGGAAAAGAAGCAACATCTCTCTTACTGCTCTGTGTAAAAAAACATGTGTATTGATGCTGAAGAGAAAAAGATGTGTGCAAATGAGGAGTGAATGCAAAATCTCTCTTAATGCTATTTGTAAGCAAACGTGAGTATTGACACTGTAGAGAAAAACACTTGTGTTCAAAGGAGGAGATGAAGCAACATCTCTCTTAATGCTGTGTGTAAGATAATGTTTTTACTGATGGTGACATGAAAAATGCATGTGTTCAAAGAGGGAGAGAGAGCAACTTCTGTTTTATTGCTCTGTATAGGAAAACATGACTATTGACTTTGAAAATAAAATTCATGTGTTCAAACGAAGAGAGGAAGCAACATCTCTTTTTATGCTCTGTGAACAAAAAAGTTGTGTGTTAATGGTGAAGAGAAAAGCACATGTGTTCAATGGAGAAGAGCAAGCACCATCTCCCTCAATGCTGTGGGTAGCATAACGTGACTATTGATGTTGAAGAAAAAAACACATCAGTTCAAAGGATAGAGGAAGAAAAATCTCTATTAATGCTCTGTGGAAGAAAACGTGTGTTTTCCCGCTGAAGTGAAAAACACATGTGTTCAAATGAGGCCAGAAGGGGGCATGGTCAGCCATTGTGGGCATGGTCAGTCTAAGTGGGTGTGTTCAGTCAAATTTGGTGTGGCTTGGTGTGGGCATGGTGTGTCAAAGTGCATGTGTGTGGCGAGCCACTTTCTGGCCTGCAGAATTGCGAGTCACAACACGCATGATTTTTCTCAAATCACACTTTATTGCAGAACAGCTCAGTTGAGAATATTGGTAAGAAGATACCAAGCCTGAAATGCGGCCTGCTTTTTTAGGGAAACCGGGATGTGTGATTGGTGCCCAACGTAATGCATCATTAGCATATATCTGGTGATAGGTCCAAAGTAATACCTCATTAGCATATTGAAGGATCACATGGGATAGGTCACTACTCAATGCCTAATTAGCATAAGTGACAGAGACGCAATAGCTGGGATCTAGCAAGCTGTGCAAGTGCCAACCGCACCCTGCATCTCACCCTGTTTGTTTTTCTAATGGCACAGACAGGATATAGGCCATAAAGGTGCTCACCTCATGATGTGCCCACTGCTCAAAGGCTGTTTCCTGCTGCCAGGATCCCTGAGATGCCTTTCTTCATGCAAGGTCAGTGAGGGCAGAAGGGTACAAAGGCCATCTCAGAGGAGAATGATTCCCTATAGAGGTGCAATGGCAGCTAAAGACTCTCTGTGCAAGGGCGATCATTATAAGGCACTAAGGGCAGAGAGCCAGGCTACAGTGGAGAGTCCTGCATCAACAGCCAAGAGTGCCTGAATGAGTAGGACCTTTTCTCGACACGTTCTAATGTGAATACGGCCAACCACCAGAGGCAAAAAAACAATCCCAAATAAAGAGCAGATAGCAAAGGCGCACACTCCCACCCACTCCTTGAAAAAGGAAAGGGCAGAAGTAAGCCAAGAAGTAAAGTCCCCAAGTGTAACAGGCTCCAATCTTGTAGCATTCAAATGTGTGATCAGGAACTTCTACTTGAGGATCATGTTTTCGGCCTCCATAGACCTAAATCAGGGGGAAGTCAGCCAGGAGTATCCATATCAGCATCATTCTTAGAGTCATAATCAGTGCATGTCATCAATCTTGATGGCACCCAGAGTGGCTCCTGATTCTGTGGAGAAACACATAAAGATCCCCTGGATCAAATGGTAACATGATCCTGGCCTCGCCTTTGATTAGAATGTACATCCTTTCACAAAACTTTGCCTTGATTGTTGGGTTCTGACATCATATGACATTCGGCAATGGTTTCCTTTTTATCATTTAATATATAAAATGTATAGTGAATAAAGAAAAAGAGAGCCTTTGTTTGGGGGTGCAAAACTCTGCTATTCCCCCTTTTTGTTTTTACAGGAAGTCCTTGAGGGTACGATGTGCACGCTCTATTATCCCTTGCCTTTGTGGATTACAGGGTAGGCCTGTGATATATTTCACTTTCATTTTGTGACAAAATGAGGCAAAAGTCTTAGATGCATAGGCTGGCCCGTTGTCTGTTTACAGTGTATTGGGATTGTCCCAATCGGCCCAAGCTTCAAGGCAGTGGGAAATGACATTGTGAACCCTTTCCCCAGAAAGAGGTGTATCATGCATTACCCCAGAACATGTATCAATGGAGACATGTATCGTGGTATAAACCCGCCCTGAGATATATTTTAAACAGGGTTTATTTGGTGAAAATCACTTATAAAACAGAGCCGGTTTTAAGAGAAGATGACAGGATGAGGTTGCAGCATCCTGGAGCCTTTCTAAGGAAGATTCTTCATCCCCACGCCGTACGTCCGAAAACCCGGGCAGCTGGGCAAACTGCACATCTGGTCGGGGAACTCTCGCAAGAGAATGATGACTTCCTGTCCTGGTCCTCTTCCTTGAAGGTCTACTTCTGGAATCCTTTTCAGTTAACCACACTCCGCTCGTCTCCAGTCCTATGACACAGTCGTTCACATATATAGTTCCTGATTTCCCACTACAGACATGCACATACTGAAGCTTTCCAAAGGACGGAACATGGGTAACATCCATCTGCCAAATTTCAGTGGAAAAAATGCCTCTGGGATTAACCCCTATTTTCTGAGCAGGCATATAGCCCATTCTGAGGTAGTGGCAGCCAATATTTCTACTTGTTCTTTTGTATAAGGGACTATCAGTCAGTCAGGTGTCTGGCAAAAGATGTAATAGATTGTTTAATGCCTAATAATGCAACCTCAGCTGTCATGGATGGATAGTGGGACAAGGTTCACATCCCTGTAGATTTAGAATGAATCCACAGTAGAGGCCCTTCTCGCCAAAGAACACCAGTTGGAAAGACTAAAGTGGTGAGGATACACATCCAAATGGGCTTGGATTCATGACAGCACACCAACTGTTCCCTAGTAATTACTTTCTCTACCTTTGTAAGTGCTATCTGAGCCTCTGGGGTTACTTGGCATGGGGAATTAAGGTCTGGGTTTCCCTCTAAAATATCAAATAAGGGTTTAAGCTCAAAGTGAGTTAATTTCAAATACGGCCAAATCCAATTTATATCTCCAAGTAATGTTTGAAAATCATTTAAAGTCCTGAAGCAATTGGTCCTAAATTCTACCTTTTGTGGTTTAACATTGGCATTCTGAATAATAGCTACTGAAAATTCAATAGCTCCTCCCTTCTGTAACATATCCGGAACAAAAAATGTTTCTTTATCTTTTAATTCCTTGGTTAACAAACTTAACGTTAATTCTAACAATTGCATAGAAGGGGCTGCTTCCAAATTTTCTTAAGAAAGAGGCCACTGAGGTACACATACAGGTACAGTGGCCATCTGGCACTCTCTTGTACACTGCTCATAAACTAATTGCTTTACTAGTGGCATTGTGGTTTCCACATCACCAAAAATTTGTCCTGCTCCATCCATTATGCGAGCTACAAAGTCAGAAAATGTTTAAGTGCTGCCCTGTATTATTTTGGTTAGGTTCCCTGAGATATCCCACTTATTGGGGAGGGCTCACCAAGCCCTAATATTGATGGTGTTTATTTGAGTAAAAACTTCGATAGGATATGCTTTCTGATTATTTACCCATTGTCCTTGCCCTAACAGCATATCTGCACTCCATGCTGTCTGCCCATTGTCAGCATTCTCCCGGGCCTGACTATGTGCCAGATCAGTCACAATTGACTTCCAGTCTAAATATTGCCCTGGATCGAGACATGCTTTTGCTAAGCTACTGCAGTTACTAGGCATCATGGCAGACCTACTCAATGCCTCAGCCTGTGCTACTGTAAAAGACACAGTAGTGCCATATGTGCGGACAGACTCTCCCAGGGATTTCACTGTCTTAAAATCTAAAAGCTTGTGATACCTTTGCTCCTGGTTATCTTGAAAAACTGGAAAAGCCAGTGGCACACTAGGATGCAGCTCACACTGGACTCTCTTCCAAACTTTTTTGTTGTCCAGTGGCTTAGAACAGATGCCCTCACCAGGCTGGCAATACAGTGGAGGGGGGAAATGTGCAGTAGAGGAAACAAATCATAATTACTGACTCCACCATTCTTGGCTGCTTTTAATCCATCTATCTGTCGCAGTGCTAGCAAGCAGTGTGGACTCAGAAAATAACCATAATGGAGCAGCTCCTTAAGAGCCAAAAAAATTGGATGTGACATTAAAAACCTCATCCTTGTATAACCTTTAATTCCTACCTTAATTTAATGCTCACACCATTACTCTTCAACAACTCTTTCAAAGCTGTTGCAACCGAGTGAGAGGAGTTTACTCCCATATCCTTGCCTATTTAAAACACTTTATATCCTAAACAACCCCAAACTACCAACAGTTTAGATCCACTCATCAGCAGATGCCCTGTTCTCTGCTTTTTTCTACAAGCAGAGTTTTCCTCCTTAACGCAGGTCTCACTATTTTTCTGTGAGACTTACCGATTAACCTTCCTGATTATAGAAGTTCTGAATCTCCTTCAGACTTTACTGCAGCAACCTCACTGATGGTCCACAACGTGTGTGGAGTACTGAATTGGTCTTCTCTGTGGGACGCTAAGGTTCCCGGGTTTTGGCGCCACTTGTGGCAAGCCACTTTCTGGTCTGAAGAATGACGAGTCACCACATGTATGATTCTTCTTGGATCACACTTTATTGGAGTACAGCTCAGTTGAGAATGGTGGAAAGAAGACCCCAATCCTGAAATGCAGCCTGCTAATATAGGGAAGCTGGGATGCATGATTGGTGCACAACTTAATGCCTCATTATCATATAGCTGGTGATAGGTGGTAAGGAGTGCCAAATTAGCATAAGCGGCACAGATGTAATAGCTAGGGTCCAGCAAGTTGTGCAAAGGCAAAACACGCACTACTGGACTGCTATTTCAAAGTGGGCATGGACATGAAAAGTGTGTGTGACCAGTCAAACTGGACGTGGCCAGCCATAGTAGGCTTGTATAATTAAAGTATTTGTGGCCTGGTGTGAGCGTGGTCAGTCAATGTGAGTGTGGCATGTTGTGGCCATTGTCATTCAAAGTGTCCATGCCCAGTCAAATGGCCGTGTGCAAGCAAAGTGGCTTGGTATGTGTGTGGTCAGACAAAATGGTTGTGACCTGTTGTAGCCATGGTCACTCAAAGTGTGCATGGCCAGTTGAAATGGGCTTGGTCAATTAGAGTGGTTGTGGCCTGTTGTAGGCGTGATCAATCAAAGTGTGTGTGGCCTGTTGTGGTCATGGTTATTAACAGTGGCTGTGGACAGTCAAACTTGGTTTGATCAATCAAAGAAGGTGTAGCATGTTGTATCCGTGGTCAAAGTGGCCGTGGACAGTAAAATTGTGTGTGTTCAATCAAGTTTGGCATGGCCTGCTGTGGGAGTGGTGCGTCAAAGTGGGTGTGCTCTTTCAAATTGGGGGTGGACATGAAAAGTTTGTGTGGCCAGTTAAACAGGACGTGGCTAGTCATAGTGGGCATGATTAATTAAAGTATTCGTGGCATGGATTGAGCCTGGTCAGTTAATGTAGGCATTGCATGTTGTGGCCATGGTCAGTCAAAGTGTCCATTTCTAATCACAGTGGCCATGTGCATTTGAAGTAAGTGTGGCTTAGTGTGGGCATAGTCAGACAAAGTGGCTGTGATCCAGTGTGACCATGGTCATTAAAAGTGGCTGTGGACAGTACATAGTGGGTGTGGTTTGGTGTGGGTGTGGTCTGTCAAAGTGGGTGTGGTCAATCAAAGAAGGTGTGGCATGTTGTATCCATGGTCAAAGTGGCTGTGGACAGTAAAAGTGGGTTTTTTCAATGAAAGTGGCATGGCTTGGTGTGTGTGTGGTCAGTCAACATTGGCGTGGCCAGCTAAAGTAGGTGTGGTCAGTCACTGTTCACATGGACAAACAAAGTAGGCATGGTCAGCCATTGTGGGCATGACCATTCAAAGTTGGCAAGGCTTGGTGTGTGCATGGACCACCAAAGTGGGCATGGCCAGAAAAAATTTTATGGTCAGTCATACTGGGCATGGTCTGTCAATGTGGGCATGGTATTTCAAAGTAGACCTATTTGGTTACTTGTGTGTGGTCTGTCCAATTGTGCATGGTATTGTATGGGCGTGGTCAATCAAATTGGCGGTGACCAATCAAAGTTGGTGTGGCCGGTCAAAGTGGGTGTGGTCTTGTGTGGGCATGGTCAAACTGGTCATGGCCAAAGTGGGCTTGTTTAATTAAAGTATTCATAGCCTGGTGTGAGTGTGGTCAGTCAATGTGTGCATGGCATGTTGTGACTGTGGTCAGTAAAAGTGTCCATGGACAGTCAAAGTGGCCTTATTCAGTCAAAGTAAGCATGGTTTGGTGTAGGCATGGTCAGACAAAGTGGCTGTGACCTGGTGTGGCCATGGTCATTCAAAATGGACGTGGCCAGTCAAAGTGGGCATGGCTAGGTTTGGGCATGGTAAGTCAAACTGGGTGTGGCCAATCAAATTGGGCATGACCAGTCAAAATGGAGAGTATAGGGAGTAATCTGGTTAATAATGCTCTGTGTAAGAAAATGTGTGTATTGTTGCAGAAGAGAAAAACACATAAGTTCAAACGAAGCAAAGAAGCAACATCTCTCTTAATGCTCTGTGTATGAAAGTGTGTATGGGCAGCGAAGATAAAAACACCTGTGTTTAAACAAGGAGAGGGCTCCACATCTCTCTTAATGCTCTGTGTAAGAAAACATGTGTATGGACACTGAAGACAAAAACACATGTGTTCAAACAAGGAAAGGAAGCAACAACTCTCTTAATGCTCAGTGTATGAAAACATGTGTATGGGCAGTGAAGATAAAAACACCTGTGTTTAAACAAGGAGAGGGCTCCACATCTCTGTTAATGCTCAGTGTAAGAAAACATATCTAAAGATGCTGAGGAGAAAAACAAATGTATTCAAACGAGGAGTGGAAGCAACATTACTCTTAATGCCCTCTGTAAGAAAACATGTGTATACACGCTGAAGACCAAAACACATGTGTTCAAACGAGGAGAGTAAACAACATCTCTCTTAATGCTCTGTGTAAGAAAACATGTGTATGGGCAGTGAAGATAAAAACACCTGTGTTTAAACAAGGAGAGGGCTCAACCTCTCTAATGCTCTGTGAAAGAAAACATGTGTATGGACACTGAAGACAAAAGCACATGTGTTCAAACAAGGAAAGGAAGAAACATCTCTCTTAATGCTCAGTGTATGAAAACATGTGTATGGGCAGTGAAGATAAGAACACCTGTGTTTAAACAAGGAGAGGGCTCCACATCTCTCTTAATGCTTAGTTTAAGAAAATGTATCTAAAGATGCTGAGGAGAAAAACAAATGTGTTCAAATGAGGAGTGGAAGCAACATCTCTCTTAATGCTTTATGTAAGAAAGCATGTATATAGATGCTGAAGACAAAAACACATGTGTTCAATCGAGGAGAGTAAACAACATCTCTCTTAATGTTCTGTGTAAGAAAACATGTGTATTGACGCTGAAGAGAGAAACATATATGTTTAAACAAGTAGACGACTCAACATCTCTTAATGCTTTGTGTAAGAAAACATGTGTATTGATGCTGAAGAGAAAATGACATGTGCAAGCTAGGAGTGGAGGCAACATCTCCCTTAATGCTCTGGGTAGCAAAATGTGACTATTGACGCTGAAGAGAAAAACACATGTTCAAAGGAGGAGAGGAAATAACATCTCTCTAATGCTCTGTTTAAGGAAACATGAGTATTGAAGTTCAGGAGAAAAACACATGTGTTAGATTAAGAAGAGGAAGCAACAACTCTCTTAATGCTCTTTGTAAGTAAACATGGATATGGGCGCTGAAGATAAAAACACCTGTGTTTAAACAAGTAAGGGCTCAAAATCTCTCTTAATGCTCTGTGTAGGAAAACATGTGTATTGACGCTGAAGAGAGAAACATATATGTTTAAACAAGTAGACGACTCAACATCTCTTAATGCTTTGTGTAAGAAAACGTGTGTATTGACCCTGAAGAGAAAAAGACATGTGCAAGCTAGGAGTGGAGGCAACATCTCCCTTAATGCTCTGGGTAGCAAAATGTGACTATTGACGCTGAAGAGAAAAACACATGTTCAAAGGAGGAGAGGAAATAACATCTCTCTAATGCTCTGTTTAAAAAACATGAGTATTGAAGTTCAGGAGAAAAACACATGTGTTAGATTAAGAAGAGGAAACAACAACTCTCTTAATGCTCTTTGTAAGTAAACATGGATATGGGCGCTGAAGATAAAAATACCTGTGTTTAAACAAGTAGAGGGCTCAAAATCTCTCTTAATGCTCTGTGTAAGAAAAGTTTTGTATTGACGCTGGAGACAAAAACACATGGCCTGTGGTGGTCATGGTCATTCACAGTGGCCGTGAATAGTCAAAGTGGGCTTTGTTTGGTGTGGGCATGGTCAGTCAAAGAAGGTGTAGCATGATGTATCCGTGGTCAAAGTGGCCATGGACAGTAAAATTGTGTGTGTTCAGTCAAATATGGCCTGGCTTGCTGTGGGAGTGGTGCATCAAAGTGGTTGTGCTCTGTCAAAGTGGGAGTGGACATGAAAAATGTGTGTGGCCAGTCAAATTGGATGTGGACAGTCATAGTGGGCTTGATTAATTAAAGTTTTCATGGTGTGGTTTGAGCATGGTCAGTTAATGTGGGCGTGGCATGTTGTGGTCATGTTCAGACAGAGTGTCTATTTCCAGTCACAGTGGTCATGTGAAGTCAAAATAGGCGTGCCATGGTGTAGGCGTGGTCAGAGAAATTAGCTGTGGCCTGCTGTTGCTGTGGTCAGTCAAAGTGTGCATGGCCAGTCGAAATGGGCTTGGTCAATTAAAGTGGTTGTGGCCTGGTGTTGGTGTGATAAATAATAGTGGGTATGGCCTGTTGTGCTCGTGGACTTTCACAGTGTCCGTGGCCAGTCAAAATGGCCTTATTCAGTCAAAGTAAGTGTGACTTGGTGTGGATATGTTCAAGCAAAGTGGCTGTGACCCGGTGTGGCCATGGACATTCAAAATGTCTGTGGCCAGTCAAACTGTGTGTGGCTTGGTGTGGTCGTGTTAAGTCAAAGTTGCTGTGGCCAATCAAAGTGGGCATGGCCTGTCAAAGTGGAAAGTATAGGAAGTAACATGTTTCTTAATGATCTGTGTAAGTAAATGTGTGTATGGATGCTGAAGAAAAAAACATATTGTGCAAACGAGGAGAAAAGGAACATCTCTCTTAATGCTCTGTGTAAGAAAACATGTGTATGGGTGCTGAAGTTAAAATCGCCTGTGTTTAAACAAGGAGAGGGTTCAACATCTCTCTTAATGCTCTGTGTAAAAAAACATGCGTATTGACACTGAAGACAAAAACACATGTGTTCAAACGAAGAGAAGAAACAACTTCTCTCTTAATGCTCTCTGTAAGAAAATGTTTGTATTGACGCTGAGGAGAAAAAACATGTGTTTAAACAAGTAGAGGACTCAATATCACTCATAATGCTCTGTGTAAGAAAATGTGTGTATTGACACTGAAGAATAAAGATGTGTATAAACTAGGAGTGGAGGCAACATCTCTCTTAATGCTCTTTGTAAACAAACGAGAGTATTGATGCTGAAGAGAAAAAAACATGTGCTCAAAGGAGGAAAGGAATAATCTCTTTTAATGCTGTGTGTTAGAAAATGTTTGTACTGATGCTGAAGAGGAAAATGCATGAGTTCAATCAAGGAGATAAAGCAACATCTCTCTTATTGCTCTATGTAAGAAAACATGTGTACTGACATTGAAAATAAAATTCATGTGTTCAAATGAGGAGAGGAAACAACACCCTTTTTATGCTCTGTGTAAGAAATGTTGTGTATTAACACTGAAGAGAAAAGCACATGTGTTCAAAGGAGGAGAGGAAGCACCATCCCCCTTAATGTTCTGGGTAGCAAAATGTGACTATTGACATTGAAGAAAAAAACACATCTGTTCAAAGGATAGATTAAGCAACATCTCTATTAATGCTCTGTGGAAGATAATGTGTGTTTTCCCACTGAAGTGAAAAACACATGTGTTCAAATGAGGCCAGAAGAAGGCGTGTCCAGTCATTCTGGGCATGGTCAGTCTAAGTGGGTGTGTTCAGTCAAAGTTGATGTGGCTTGGTGTGGGCGTCGTGCTTCACAGTGCGTTTGCTCTGTCAAAGTGGGCGTGAACATAAAAGTGTGTGTGGCCAGTCATAGTGGGCTTGTTTAATAAAAGTATTCATGGCCTGGTGTGAGTGATGTCAGTCAATGTGGGGATGGCATGTTGTGGCCATGGTCAGTCAAAGTGTCCATGTCCAGTCAAAGTGGCTGTGTGCAGTCAAAATGAGTGTGGCTTGGTGTGAGCGTGGTGAGAGAAAGTGGCTGTGACCTATTGTATCCGTGGTCAGTCAAAATTTGCATGGCCAGTGGAAATGGGCTTGGTGAATTAAAGTGGTTGTGGCCTGGAGTGGGCATGATCAATCAAAGTGGTTGTGACCTGTTGTGGTCGTGTTCATTCATAATGTCAGTGGCCAGTCAAAATGTGCGTGTTCAGTCACTTGTGCATGGTTGTTCTAAGTGTGTGTCATATTGTGTGGGCGTGGTCAGTCAAAGTGGTCATGGCCAATCAAAGTTGGCTTGGCCGGTGAAAGTGGGCATGGTATTGTATGGGCATGGCCAGTCAAACTGGACGTGGCCAAAGTGGGCTTGTTTAGTTAAAGTATTTGTGGCCTGGTGTGAGCATAGTCAGTCAATGTGTGTGTGGCATGTTGTATCTGTGGCCAGTCAAAGTGTCTGTGGCCAGTCAAAGTGGCCTTATTCAGTGAAATTAAGCGTGGCTTGGTGTGGACATGGTCAAAATGGCTGTGATCCAGTGTGGCCGTGGTCATTGAAAGTGGCTGTGGCCAGTCAAAGTGTGTGTGGATTGGTGTGTCCGTGGTAAGTCAAAGTGGGTGTTGCCAATCAAAGTGGGTGTGGCCTCTCAAAGTGTAGAGTTTAGGAAGTAACATGTTCCTTAATGCTCTGTGTAAGAAAATGTGTGTATCGATGCAGAAAAGAAAAACTCATGTGTTCAAATGAAGCAAGGAAGCAACATCTCTCTTAATGCTATTTGTAAGAAAGTGTGTGTATGGACGTTGAGGGAAAAAACATATGTGTCTAAACGAGAAGAGAAAGCAATATCTTTCTTAATGCTCTGTGTAAAAAAAAACATGTGTATCTAAGTTCAGAAGAAAAACACATGTGTTATATTAAGGAGAGGAAGCAACACCTCTCTTAATGCTCTGTGTAAGAAAACCTGTGTATGTACGCTGATGAGAAAAACAAATGTGTTCAAACAAGGAGTGGAAGGGACATCTCTCTTTTCTCTATGTAAGAAAACATGTGTATAGATGCTGAAGACAAAAACACATGGGTTCAAACGAGGAGAGGAAACATCTCTCTTAATGCTCTGTGTAAGAAAACGTGTGTGTTGATGCTAAAGAGAAAAACACATGTGTTTAAACAAGTAGAGGACTCAACATCTCTCTTAATGCTCTCTGTAAGAAAGCGTGTGTATTGACACTGAAGAGAAAAAGATGTGTGCAAACTAGGAGTGATGGCAACATCTCTCTTAATGCTGTTTGTTAGCAAATGTGAGTATTGACACTGAAGAGAAAAACAAATGTCTTCAAAGGAGGAGAGGAAACACCATCTCCCTTAATGCTCTGGGTAGCAAAACGTGACTATTGACATTGAGGAAAAAAATACATCTTTTCAAACAATAGAGGAAGCAACATCTCTATTAATGTTCTGTGGAAGAATACGTGTGTTTTTCTGCTGAGGTGAAAAATACATGTGTTCAAATGAGGCCAGGATAGGGCGCCATCAGGTGTTGTGGGCATGGTCAGAAATGTTGCTTTCTCTCCTTGTTAGAACACATGCATTTTTCTCTTCAGCATCATTACAAACATTTTCTTACACCGACCATGCACAAGTGATCAAACATGCACACTTTGACTAGCCACGGACACTGTGCATGACCATGACCACAACAGGCCACAATCACTGTGATTGATCACGCCCACACCAGGCCAAAACCACTTTAATTGACCAAGGCCATGACGACTGGCCATTCATACTTTGACTGACCACAGCAACAGCAGGCCACAGCCAATTTGTCTGACCATGCCCACACGAAGCCACGCTTACTTTGACTGCACACGGCCACTGTAACTAGACATGGGCAATTCGACTGACCATGGCCACAAGATTCTACACACACATTGACTGAATATGCTCACACCAGGCCACTAACACTTTAATTAAACAAGCCACTATGACTGCCCACAAACAATTTTCATGTGCAAGACCACTTTGACAGAGCACACCCACTTTGATGCACCATGCCCACACCAAGCCACTCCAATTTTGACTGAACATACCCACTTAGACTGACCATGCCCACAATGGCTGACAACGCCCTCTTCTGTCCTCATTTGAACACATGTGTTTTTCACTTCAGTGGGAAATCACACGTTTTCTTCCACAGAGCATTAATAGATATGCTGCTTCCTCTATCGTTGGAACTGATGTGTTTTTTTCTCAATGTCAATAGTCACATTTTGCTACCCAGAGCATTAAGGGAGAAAGTGCTTCCTCTCCTCCTTTGAACACATGTGCTTTTCTCTTCAGCGTTAATACACAACTTTTCTTACACAGAGCATGAAAAGGGATGTTGTTTCCTCTCCTCGTTTGAACACATGTATTTTATTATCAATGTCATGGCTTTGTGTGGGTGTGGTGCTTCAAAGTTGGTGTGCTCTTTCAAATGATTGTGGACATGAAAAGTGTGTGTGGACAGTCAAACTGTACATAGCCAGTCATAGTGGACTGGTTTAATTAGGTCATGGCAGGGTGTGAGCATATTCAGTCAATGTGGGCATGGCCTGTTCTGGCTATGGTCAGTCAAAGTGTCCATGTCCAGGCACAGTGGCCTTTTATAGTTAAAGTAAGTGTGTCATGGTGTGGGCGTACTTAGACAAAGTGACTGTGACCTGTTGTAGCAGTGGTCAGTCATTTTGTGTATGGCCAGTAGAAATGGGCTGTGTCAATTAAAGTGGTTGTGGCCTAGTGTGGGCATGATCAATCAAATTGTGTGTGGCCTCTTGTTGTCATATCATTTATAGTGGCTGTGGCCAGTCAAAGTGGGCATGTTTTGTTGTGTGCATGGTCAAAGTTGGTATGGTCAATCAAAATATGTGTGGCATGTTGTAGCCATGGTTACAGTGGCTGTGGATAGTCAAAGTAGGCAATTTCAGTCAAAGTGGGCATGCCTTGGTGTGGGCATGTTCAGTCAACATTGGTCTTGCATGTCAAAGTAGGTGTGGTGAGTCACTGTGAGTATGACCAGTCCATGTTGTCATGGCTTGGTGTGGGTGTCTACCACCAAAGTGTGCTTGGCCAGTCAAAGTTTGTATGGTCAGACAAACTGGCCTGGTCTGTCAAAAAGGATGTGGTTAGTCATAGTGGGTGTGTTCGGTCACTTGTGTGTGGTCAGTCAAACTTGCATTGTATTGTGTGTGCGTGGTAAGTCGAAGTTGTCATGGCCAGTCAAAGTTGGCATGGCTGGTCAAAGTGGGCATGGTGTTGTGTGTGTATGGTCATTCATAGTGGCCGTGGCCAGTAAAAGTGGAAGTGGTTTGGTGTGGGCATGATCAGTTAAATTGGGTGTGGTCAATCAAAGAAAGCATGGCATGTTTTGACCGTGGTCAAAGTGGCTGTGGACAGTCAAAGTGGGCAAGTTCAGTCATAGTGGGCATGGACAGACAAAGTATGCATGGTTGGTCATAGTGTGCATGTTATTGTGTGGGCGTGGTCAGTCAATATGGGTGTGTTCAATCAAAGAATGCATGGCATGCTGTGGTCATGGTCAAAGTGGCCATAGACTGTCAATGTTGGCAAGTTCAGTCAAAGTGGGCATGGCCAGTCAATATGGGCATGGCCAGTCAAAGTGGATGTGTTCGGTCACTTGTGTGTGGTCAGTCAAAATGTGCATGGTATTGTGTGGTCATGATCATTCATAGTGGCCGTGGCCAGTAAAAGTGGGCATGGTTTTGTCTGGGCATGGTCAGTAAATATGGGTGTGGTCAATCAAAGAATGCGTGGCATGATGTGGCTGTGGTCAAAGTGGCTGTGGACATTCAAAGTGGGCGAGTTCAGTCAAAGTGGGTGTGGCCAGTCAAAGTTGCCCTGGCCTGTCAAAGTGGGCGTGGTATTGTGTGTGCATGGTCAGTCAAACTGTACTTGGCCAAAGTGGGCTTGTTTAATTAAAGTATTCGTGGCCTGGTGTGAGTGTGGTCAGTCAAGGTGTGCATGGCATGTAGTCACCGTGGTCAGTCAAAATGTCCTGGGCCAGTGATAGTGGCCTTATTCAGTCAAAGTTAGCGTAATTGGTGTAGGCATGGTCAGACAAAGTGGCTGTGATCCCGTATGGCTGTGGTTATTCAAAGTGGCCGTAGCCAGTCAAAGTGGGCGTGGCTTGTTGTGGGTGTGGTAAGTCAAAGAGGGTATGGCCAATCAAAGTTGGCATGGCCCAACAAAGTATAGAGTATAGAAAGTAACATGTTTCTTAATGTTCTGTGGAAGAAGATGTGTGTATCAACACTGAAGATAAAACACATTTGTTTAAACAAGGAGAGGAAGCAACATCTCTCTAAATGCTCTGTATAAGAGAGCAGGTATTGAAGCAGAAGAGAAAAACACATTTGCTCAAACAAAGCAATGAAGCAACATCTCTCTTAATGCTCTGTTAAAGAAAACATATGTATGGGCGCTGAACATAAAAACAACTGTGTTTAAACAAGGAGAGGGCTCAACATCTCTCTTAATGCTCTGCGTAAGGAAACATGTGCACGGACGCTGAAGACAAAAACATATGTGTTCAAATGAGGAAAGGAAGCAACATCTCTCTTAAAACTGTGTGTAAAAAAATGTATGTATGTACGCTGACAAGAAAAACAAATTTGTTCAAACGAGGAGTGGAAGCAACATCTCTCTTAATGCTCTATGTAAGAAAACGTGTTTATTGACACTGAAGAGAAAAACACATGTGTTTAAACAAGTAGAGGACTCACATCTCTCTTAATGCTCTGTGTATGAAAATGTGAGTAATGACGCTGAAGTGAAAAACACATATGTTCAAGCGAAAAGAGGAGACAACATCTATCTTAATGCTCTATATAAGTAAACATGTGTTTTGATGCTGCAAAGGACATGTGCAAACTAGGAGTGGAGGCAACATCTCTTTTAATGCTCTTTGTAAGCAAACGTGAGTATTGACGCTGAAGAGAAAAACACATGTGTTCAAACGAGGAGTGGAAGCAACATTTCTATTAATGCTGTGTGTAAGAAAATGTTTGTAATGATGCTGAAGAGAAAAATGCATGTGTTCATACGAGGAGAAAGCAACATCTCTCTTATTGCTCTTTGTAAGAAAACATGTGTATTGACATTGAAAATAAAATACTTGTGTCCAAACGAGGAGAGGAAGCAGACTCTCTTTTTATGCTCTGTGTAAGAAAAGTTGTGTATTAACGCTGGAGAGAAAAACACGTGTTCAAAGGAGGAGAGGAAGCACCATCTCCTTTAATGCTCTGGGTAGCAAAACGTGACTATTGACATTGAAGAAAAAAACATATCTGTTCAAAGGATAGATTAAGCAACATCTCTATTAATGCTCTTTGAAGTGAAAAAAATATTTGTTCAAATGAGGCCTGAAGAGGGCATGGTCAGCCATTGTGGGCATGGTCAGTCTAAGGGGGTGTGTTCAGTCAATGTCAGCATGTCTTGGTGTGGGCATGTTGTGTCAAAGTGCGTTTGTGTGGTGAGCTGCTTTCTGGCTTGCAATATGACTAGTCACCACATGCACAATTCTTCTCACATCACACTTTATTGGAGTACACCTCAGTTGAAAATGGTGGTAAGAAGACACCAAGCCTGAAATGCAGCCTGCTTATATAGGGAAGCCGTGACGTGTGATTGGTGCCCAACGTAATGCCTCATTAGCATATAGCTGGTGATATGTCCAAAGTTAAAACTCATTAGCATATAGCTGGTGATAGTTCCAAAGTAATACCTCATTAGCATATTCAGGGATCACATCGGATAGGTCACTACTCAATTCCTTATTAGCATAAGTAGCACAGATATAATAGCTGAGGTCCCACAATTTGTGGAAGGGCCAACTGCACCCTACACCTCCCCCTTTTTGTTTATCTAATGGCACATACAGGATATAGGCCATACAGGTGTTCACCTCATGATGTGCCCACCACTCAAAGGCTGTTTTCTGCTGCCAGGAACCCCGAGATGCCTTCCTGCATGCAAAGCCAGTGACAGTAGCAGGGTGCAAAGGCCGTCTCAGAGGAGAATGATTCCCCATACAGGTGCAATGGCAGCTAAAGCCTCTCTGTGCAAGGGCAATCATTATAAATCACTAAGAGTGGAGAGTCAGGCTACAGGGGAGTTCCCTGCATCAACAACAAAGAGTGCCTGAGTGAGAAGGACCTTTTCAAGACCCGCTCTGATGTGAATAAGGCAAACCAGCCAGAGGTAAAAAACAATCTCAAATAAACAGCAGACTGCAAAGGTTCCCACTCCCACCCACTCCTTGAAAAAGGAAAGGGCAGAAGCGAGCCAAGAAATAAAGTCCCCAAGTGTAACAGGCTCCAATCTTGTAGCATTCAAATGTGCGATGTGGAACTTTTGCTTGAGGACCATCTTTTTGGCCTCTATAGACCAATTCTCACTTTTCACCTGAATCAAGGGAAGATGGTTAGGGGTATCCATATCAGCATCATCCTAAGAGTCGTACTCAATGAGTCTCGTCAATTTTGATGGCACCCTGACTGGCTCCTGATTCTGTGGAGAAACATATAAAGATCCCCTGGATTTAACGGTAACACAATCTGGGCCTCACCATTGATTAGAAAGTATATCCTAACACAAAACTTTGCCTTGATTGTTGGGTTCTGACGTCATATGACGTTCAGCAGTGGTTTCCTTTCTATCATTTAAATTTAGAAAATTTATAGTGAATAAAGCAAAAGAGAGCATTTGTTTGGGGGTGCAATACTCTGCTATTCCCATTTTGTTTTTGCAGAAAGTCCTTGAGCATATGAAGTGTAAGCTCTATTATCCCATGCCTTTGTGGATTATAGGGCAGGACTGTGATGTGTTTCACTTGCATTTTGTGACAAAATGAGGCAAAACTCTTAGATGCATAGGCTGGCCCGTTGTCTGTTTTAAGTGTATTGGGCTTGCCCCAGGCGGCCCAATCTTCAAGGCAGTGGGTAATGACCATTGTGAACTCTTTTCCCAGAAAGAGGTGTAGTGTGCATTACCCCAGAACGTGTATCAATGGAGACATGCAGATACTGAAGCTTTCCAAAGGATGGAACATGGGTCACATCCATCTGCCAAATCTCAAGTGGAAAAAAAATGCCTCAGGGATCAACCTCTATTTTCTGAGCAGGCAAGAATTGTACACAAGCCGAACAGCTTTTCACAATATTCCTAGCTATCTCCCTAGTAATTTTAAATTTAGTTCTTAAAACAGCAGAAGAAATATGGTATAAGCTATGAAACTCTCGCACTTGTGTTTCTGAGATCAATACCACCAAAGCGCAAGTTGACAGATCAACTTGTTCATTGGCTTTTGCCATAGGAGCAGGTAAAAAATAGTGAGCCCAGATATGGGTAATATAAAAGGAATTGGATCGATGCAAAATCTCACCTCTCATTCCTGCTAAAAGTGAGGCTACTTTACTAGAGGGTTTAATATAGGAAACAATTTCTAAATTTTTAACAGTGTTCAGCAAATATGATGAATCAGATATCAAATTGAAAGACTCAGGAAAACATTTAAAAACCTCTAAAACTACTTGGCATTCTACCATTTGGGGAGCATTTGGACGGCACTCAACAGTTACAGGTGAGCCTCCTTGCACCATTTAGTCTCCTTTCCTAGTCTTAGACCCATCCATGTAGATGGTTAAGGCATTGCTCAATGGTTGCTCCCACGTGATCCGAGGGAACACCATAGGCTGCTGGACTACGAATCTTAAATTTCACTCTTGGGCAAATGACTATCAATTGTACCAGAAAAGGCACAAACCAATATAGCCCATTCTGATGTAGTGTCAGTCAATATCTCTACTTGTTCTTTGTATAAGGGACTATAAGCTGGACAGGTGTTTTGGCAAAAAATGTAATTGATTGTTTAATGCCTAATAACACAACCTTCAGCTGTCATGGTTGGATAGTGGGACAAAGTTCTCATCCCTGTGGATTTAGAATGAATCCACAGTAGAGGCCCTTCTTGCCAACGAACACCAGTAGGAAAGCCTAAAGTCGGGAGGATACACATCCAAATGGGATTGGATTCATCACAGCACACCAACTGTGCCCTTGCAATTGCTTGCTCTACCTTTTGAAGTGCTATCTGAGCCTCTGGGGTTAGTTGGCTTGGGGAATTAAGGTCTGGGTTTCCCTCTAAAATATCAAATAAGGGTTTAAGCTCAAAGCGTGATAATTTTAAATATGGCTGAATCCAATTTATATCTCCAAGCAATGTTTGAAATTCATTTAAAGTCCTTAAACAATTGGTCCTAATTTCTCCCTTTTGTGGTTTAACATGGGCATTCTGAATAATAGCTCCTAAAAATTGAATAGCTCCTCCCTTCTGTTTCTTCTCCGGAGCAATAAATAAATCTTTATCTTTTAATTCCTTGGTTAATAAACTTAATGCTAATTCTAACAATTCCATAGAAGGGGCTGCTTCCAATTTTTCTTTCGACAGAGGCTTCTGAGGTACCCATACAGGTGCAGTGGCCATCCAGCAGTCTTTTGTACACTGCTCATGAACTAATTGTTTACTACCGGCAGTGCGGTTTCCACATCACCAAAAATTTGTCCTGCTCCATCAATCATTCAAGCTACAAAGTCAGAAAATGGTTCAGTGCTGCCCTGTATTATTTTTGTTAGGTTCCCTGAGACCTTCCCCTTATTAAAGCCCTAATATTGATGGTGTTTATTTGAGTATAAACTTCCACAGGATATGCTGTCTGATTATATACCCATTGTCCTTGCCCTAACAGCATATCTGCACTCCATGCTGGCTGCCCATTGGCAGTGTTCTCCTGGGTGTGACTATATGCCAGATCAGTCACAATTGACTTCCAGTCTAAATATTGCCCAGGATTGAGACATGCTTTTGCTAAGCTACTACAGTTACTAGGTATCATGGCAGATCTACTCAATGCCTCAATCTGTGCTACTCTAAAAAATACAATAGTGCCATAAATGCAGACAGACTCTGCCAGGGATTTCACTGTCTTAAAATCTAAAAGCTTGTGTTACCTTTGCCCCTGGTTATCTTGAAAAACTGGAAAGGCCAGTGGCACACTAGGACGCAGCTCACGCTGGACTCTCTTCAACACTTTTGTGTTGTCTGGTGGCTTAGAATAGATGCCCTCACCAGGCTGACAATACCGATGGGTGGGGCAATAGGCACAATATTGAAACAAATTGTAATTATGGACTCTGCCACCCTTGGCTGCTTTTAACTCATCTATCTCTCCCACTGCTAGCAAGCAGAGTGGACTCAGAAAAAAACCTTAATGAAGCAGCTCCTTAAGAGCCAAAAAATTGGACATGAGGTTAAAAACCTCATCCTTGTATAACCTTTAATTCCTAACTTTATTTAATGCTCACACCATTACTCTTCAACAGCTCTTTCAAAGCTGTTGCAATTGGGTGAGTGGAATTTACACTCATATCCATGCCTATTTAAAACCCTTTATATAATAAACTACCCCAAACTATCAATGGGTTTAATCTGCATCAGCAGACACCCCATTCTCTGCTTTTTTCTACAAGCAGAATTTTCCTCCTTAATGCAGGTCCCACTATTTTCCTGTGAGACTTACCAGTTAACCTTCCTGATTAAGGCAGTTCTGAATCTCCTTCAGACTCTACTGCAGCAACCTCATTGACGGTCCACTCCGAGTGTTGAGTTCTGAATCGGTCTTCTCTGGGGCGCAAAGGTTCTTGAGTTTCAGCACCACTTGTGGTGAGCTGCTTTCTGGCCTGAAGAATGAAGAGTCACCACATGCACGATTCTTTTTGGATCACTCATTATTGGAGTACAGCTCAGTAGAGAATGGTGGAAAGAAGACCCCGAGCCTGAAATGCATCCTGCTAATATAGGGAAGCCGGAATGTGTGATTATTGCACAACATAATGCCTCATTAGCATATAGCTGGTGATAGGTCCAAAGTAATGCCTCATTAGCATATAGCTAGTGATTGGTGGTAAGGAGTGCCAAATTAGCATAAGAAGCTGTGATGTAATAGCTACAGTCCAACAAGTTGTGCAAGGTACAACCGCGCCCTACTGGACTGCTCTGTCAAAGTGGGCGTGGACATGAAAAATGTGTGTGGACAGTCAAACTGGACATGGACAGCCATAGTGGGCTTGTTTAATTAAAGTATTTGTGGCCTGGTGTGAGTATGGTCAGTCAATGTGGGCGTGGCATGTTTTGGCCATGGTCAGTCAAAATGTCCATGTCCATTCACAGTGGCTGTTTGCAGGCAAAGTAAATGTTGCTTGGTGTCGGTGTGGTCAGACCAAGTGGCTGTATCCTGTTATAGCCGTGGTCACTCAAAGTGTGCTTGGCCAGTTGAAATGGGCTTGGTCAATTACAGTGGTTGTGGCATGGTGTGTGCATTATCAATCAAAGTGGGTGTGGCCTGTTGTGGTCATGGTCATTCACAGTGGCTGTGGACAGTCTAAATGGGCATGGTTTGGTGTGGGTGTGATTAGTCAAAGTGGGTGTGGTCAATCAAAGAATTTGTAGCATGTTGTATCTGTGGTCAAAGTGGCCATGGACAGTAAAAGTGTGTGTGTTCAGTCAAATTTGGCATAGCTTGCTGTGGGAGTGGTGTGTCAAAGTGGGTGTGCTCTGTCAATGTGGGCATGGACATGAAAACTGTGTGTGTCCAGTCAAAATGGATGTGGCCAGTCATAGTGGGCTTGATTAATTAAAGTATTCGTGGCGTGGTTTGAGTGAGGTCAGTTAATGTGGGTTTGGGATGTTGTGACCATGGTCATTCAAAGTGTCCTTGTCCAGTCACAGTGTCTGTGTGCAGTAGAAGTAAGTGTGGCTTGGTGTGGGCATAGTCAGACAAACTGGCTGTGGTCCAGCATGACTGTGGTCATTCAAAGTGGCCAAGGCCAGTCAAAGTGGGTGTGGTTTGGTGTGGGTGTGGTCTCTCAGAGTGGGTGTGGTCAATCAAAGAAGGCACAGCATGTTGTATACTTGATCAAAGTGGCCATGGACAGTAAAAGTGGGTGTGTTCAGTTAAAGTCGGCATGTCTTGCTGTGGGCGTGGTCAGTCAACATTGGAGTGGCCAGTTAAAGTAGGCATGGTCAGTCACTGTTCAATTGGACAATCAAAGTAGGCGTGGTCAATCACTGTGGGCATGAACAGTCAAAGTTGGCAAGGCTTGTTGTGTGCGTGGACCACCAAAGTGGGCATGGCCAATAAAATATGTATGGTCAGTAAAACTGGGCGTAGTCTGTCAATGTGGGAATGGCCATTCAAAGTAAGCCTGTTTGCTTACTTGTGTGTGGTCTGTCAAAATGTGCATGGTGTTGTGTGGGTGTGGTCAGTCAAAGAGGTCATGGCCAATCAAAATTGGCATGGTCAGTCAAAGTGGGAGTGGTATTGTATGGGTTTTGTCAAACTGGTTGTGGCCAAAGTGGGATCATTTAATTAAAGTATTCAAGTCCTGGTGTGAGTGTAGTTAGTCAATGTGTGCGTGGCATGTAGTGGCCGTGGTCAGTAAAAGTGTCCGTGGCCTGTCAAAGTAGCCTTATTCAGTCAAAGTAAGTGTGGCTTGGTGTGGGCCTCATCACACAAAGTGGCTGTGACCCGGTGTGGCCGTGGATATTCAAAGTGGCCTTGTCCAGTCAAAGTGGGTGGGGCTAGGTGTGGGTGTGGTAAGTCAACTGTGTGTGGCCAATAAAAGAGGGCATGGCTTGTAAAAGTGGAGAGTATAGGAAGTAACATGTTTCTTAATGCTCTGTGTAAGAAAATGTGTGTATCGATGAAGAAAAGAAAAACATATGTGTTCGAATGAGCAAGGAAGCAACATCTCTCTTAATGCTCTGTATAAGAAAGTGCGTATGGACACTGAAGAAAAAACATATGTGTTCAAACAAGGACAGAAAGCAACATGTCTCTTAATGCTCTGTGTAAGAAAACGTGAGTATTGAAGTTTAGGAGAAAAACACATGTGTTAGATTAAGAAGAGGAAGCAACAACTCTCTTAATGCTCTGTGTAAGAAAACATGAGTATTGAAGTTTAGGAGAAAAACACATGTGTTAGATTAAGAAGAGGAACCAACAACTCTCTTAATGCTTTGTGTAAGAAAACATATGTATGGGAGCTGAAGATAAAAACACCTTTGTTTAAACAAGCATTGGGCTCCACATCTCTAATGCTCTGTGTAAGAAAACATGTGTATTGATGCTGAAGTGAAAAACACATGTGTTTAAACAAGTAGAGGACTCAACATCTCTCTTAATGCTCTGTGTAAGAAAATGTGTGTATTGATGCTGAAGAAAAATACGTGTGCAAGCAGGGAGTGGAGGCAACATGTCTCTTAATGCTCTTTGTAAGCAAACATGAATATTGACGCTGAAGAGAAAAACACATGTGTTCATAGGAGGAGAGGAAGCAACATCTCTCTTAAAGCTGTGTGTAACAAAATGTTTGTACTGATGCTGAAGAGAAATATGCACATGTTCAAATGAGGAGAGAAAACAATATCTCTTCTTGATCTGTGTAAGAAAACATGTGTATTGGCATTGAAAATAAAATACATGTGTTCAAAATAGGAGAGGAAGCAGCATCTGTTTTTTTGTGCTGTGTAAAAAAAAGTAGTGTATTAATGCTGAAGTGAAAAACACATGTATTCAAAGGAGGAGAGGAAGCACCATCTCTCTTAATACTCTGTGTAAGAAATTGTGTGTATGGACCATAAAGAAAAAAACACATCTGTTCAAACGATAGAAGAAGCAACATCTCTATTAATACTTTGTGTAAGAAAACATGTGTATTGATGTTTAGGAGAAAAACGCATGTGTTAGAATAAGGAGAGGAAGCAACACCTCTCTTAATGCTCTGTGTAAGACAACATGTGAATTGATGCTGAAGACAAAAACACATGTGTTCAAACAAGGAAAGGAAGCAATATCTCTCTTAATGCTCTGTGTAAGCAAACATGTCTATGATTGCTGAGGAGAAAAACAAATGTGTTCAAACAAGGAGTGGAAGCAACATCTCTCTTAATGCTCTATGTAAGAAAACATGTGTATAGATGCTGAAGACAAAAACACGTGTTCAAACGAGGAGAGGAAACAACATTTCTCTTAATTCTGTGTAAGAAATCGTGTATATTTACACTGAAGAGAAAAACACATGTGTTCTAACAAGGAAAGGTAGCAACATCTCTCTTAATGCTATGTGTAACCATGCATGAGTATTGACACTGAAGAGAAAAACACATGTGTTCAAAGAAGGAGAGGATGCATCATTTGTCTTATGTTGTAGTATGTTTTTCCCGGCCTGTTTGGGTCCGGAGATTTGTGACCTAGCACGCGTGTGGTGCCGGCGGTGTGGAGCCTGGTCTGTGCGCCCGCAGCTTTTGCCCCCCAAAAGAAATGAATCACACGCTTATATACTTTATACTGTTTGGCCCATATCTTAAGCACATTACTAGCTTGCTCTATCTTCTTAAATCAACCCATTTCCATGAATCTACCCACCACGTGGCTTGCAGCCCGTGGCTCACCTGGATTCCTACATGCTTCTTCTTCGGGGGACAGATGGCGACTAGTAAACTCCACCCCTCCTTCCTACCTGGCTGCCTCTGATTCTCCACCCAC
>PVIH01022901.1:0-26086 GCA_004025045.1 Sigmodon hispidus | reverse complement strand
AATCATAATTCTAAAATTTATCAGAAACTCCATGAGATTGCCAGTGCCCCCAATCAGCAGGAAGCAGTATGGAAACCTATGCCAAATTTCCCAAAATATTGTTTATGAATATTTGTTTTTGTTTAAAGGATTATAATGTTTACAATGGTTAATAGTCATAGTCAATTCTTTTTTAAAGAAAAAGGGGGGATATAACATAAAAAGAATAAAAAGAATAGATTATTAAATATCCTTAAATCAATACACAACTGTTAATCTCACATATTTTACATTAGTATAGATTTTAATTTATCGATACAAATTAAAGTTAATTTTGCTATTCTGTATGCATATTTCTACTCTTGTTTAAAGTATGTTTATGGAACTCATTTTAAATTGTAATATATAATTAAGAAATACAGTTTGATAATTAGTCATCTATGATCATCAAACTTAGAGTCATATTAGTTAAGTTTTTCTAGTTATACAAAGATATATTTCAATAGGCATATAATCTTCAAACACTTCAAAGACCTATAGAATATGACATTTATAATGTTTAAAGAACTTAGACTTTTCTGGACAGTGAGACACGTCTGCTCCTGGCAATACCAAACTACTTTAGAGAAGATGATGGACATTGAAGAAGCTTCATATGGAGTTTACTTTCTTTGTGGCAAAAGTTAGCCACTGGGCATAAAAGTGTCCTTGACTCAACTATTTGACAGTATGTTGTACAAACTGGACATACAAGACCCGTAGGAAAGTAACCACTGAACTTTGCAAAAACAAGGTGAGATCATCTTTCAGGTTCCTGCTTCACAGAAGAAACTGCCAGACATTCTTCAGAACACAGAGAAAAGTGACAGATGAACTTTGCCAAAATAGGTAAAACTGTCCTTCAATTTCCTACTTCACTGAGAAGTCTGCCAGAGACTCTAGGCTGACAATGGATGCCCCAACGTTATAGAGGAACTTTGAGTGACTGTCCAGTAGCCAGATGTCTCTGTCATTTCTAAAATTTTGAAGTTGCCTTCAATGCATTTCCTGTTTACTCAAGTAGTATATCCTTCTGGGGTCTTTGATGGAGTTGAAGACTAGATAGTTATAGTTTTCTTTAGTTATAATAAAAGTTAAATTAGATATCAAACTTTAGACTCCAAATATAGGATAGATGATAGAATATTTTCTTTAATTTTGCCAAACACAAGTAGACTAGATACTGTAAGTTATAATTCTTGCTTGATAATTGTTTTTTATATGTAACTTTACTCTGTTAAAGTTAAAACCTTCTTTTTTGATTAAATATAAAAAGGGAAGTGCTGTGAAATAGTCTTTCTTTACACCATGAATAGGTGTTGCTCTCATTGGTTAATAAAAAAGATGTTGGGCCCTGTGGCAAGACAGGACACAGCCAGGCAGTAAATCCAAGAGAGATATAGGGAGAAAAAAGAGGGTCAGAGCAGACATTGCAAACCACTGGGAAGCAAGATGTAATGGAACACAGGTAAAGCCATGAGACACATAGGTTAATAGAAATGAGTTCATTTAAAATAAAAGAGCTAGTTATCAATAAGCCTGAGCCATAGGCTAAACAGTTTAATATTAAGCCTCTGAGTGATTATTTTATAAGTGGCTGTGGGACTTCTGGGTCAGGGTGAGACAAATAAAAACTTCTAACTACACCACTGGTTAAGAATTTAAACTGCCATAGTTTAAAGCCAAATCTGAAGCAAATTTTAATTAAATAGTGGCTAGGTGGATGAGTTTTGGCCAGGTCCATCTCTGGGTTTCCAGGAAATGGTCCTAAGTCATGTTTCCCAGGGGCTTAAAAAGGCACAGCCCATAATTCACAGCATTTCCTATCAGGTATAATCAGAGGTAAGCATATATCCTGATGTATTTCCTGTCTATGTACCTCCTGCCCACATGTGATCAAGCACATCCAATGCTGATGGGTCAAACAAGTATAAGACAAACAGGAACTTATTCTTAACTGCAACCAGAATTCTTAACCTACAAGGTATATTTTTCCTGTTCTATTCTCCCAGTTGCACCAAGATTATCATCATCTATTCTTTTAAACTATCATCACCTCCGTCTGTTAGAACCTCCACAACAAAATACCCAAGACTAATAGTTTATGAACTACAAAAAGTTATAGAGGGCTGGGAGAGGATCCTTTCTAGTTCATAGATGTTGTGTCCTCACAAAGCAAAAGAGAATGGAGTCTCTCCTTTGTCTTACTATTCATGAAGGTTCCATTACTATGATACAATCACACCTTAAAGGCTTCTACCTTGTAATCCTATCACTGTGTGTGGAATATCCCTTTATACTGTGTGAATGTATATCATTGTGATTGGTTTAATAAAGACGCTGACTGGCCAATAGCCAAGTAAGACAAAGTTAGGTGGGAAAGCCAAACTGAGAATATGGGATGAGGAGAGGAGGAGTTAGAGGAGTTGCCAGCAGATGCAGAGAGAAGCAAGATGAGCATGCTATACTCAGAAAGGGTACCAAGACATGTGGCGGGGCATAGATAAGAATGTGGGATAATTTAAATGAAAGAGTTAGCTATTGACAAGCCTCAGCTATTGGCCAATCATTTATAATTAATATAAGCCTCAATGTGTTTATTTGGGAGCTGCTGGAAGGACAGAAACTGGAGATTATTTGTATATCTGCTCACTAATCCTGTCTGTGAGATACTATATTCATTACTTTTCTGTCGTCCTGATAAAACACTGTCTGACCAAAGGCAACTTGGAAAGAGTTTATTTTAGCTTATGGTTCCAGGAGGACAGACTCCATAATGGTAGGGAGAGCATGGCATAGTGACAGGAGAGGAGCAAGAACCTGGCTGATCATGTTTTCTTCCATACACAGGAAGTAGAGGAAGGAAGCAGGAATCAAAGTGAGCTTAAACTTTATATATCATCCTTTCCTTCTCCTTTAATTACCCTCCTACACACAATAATTTTTAATAAACTTGGATGACAATTCAGCAATATCCCATTACTATCAGAGCCAGTTCTCAGATGCTAAATAGATACTAAAGGGACAGAAAGGAAAGTCTATCCTCATCAGGTATGTACTGTATTCCCTGCATGCCATGTGGTGAATCCAACAAGGTTCTGGGTGAAATAAGAATTCCTGGTATGTATCAGCCATGTGGTAAAGCCAACCTGGCACCAGCAGAACACACCATGTACGAAGGGCACACCCCTAGGTGTGGCTATGTAAATCTGTGCTCACCCTTTCTTTTAAAAGGAGCTGCCATATCCATATCGCAGCCAGTCTCTTCTCTCTTCTGCTTCTCTGCTCCTGTACTTGCCTGGCAACTCTCCTGAATAAACTCTTATGTGGTCCTGGTAGTGTGTGTGTGTGTGTGTGTGTGTGTGTGTGTGTGTGTGTGTGTGATCTCACTCACGAAACCAACGTGTACCACATGCAAGAAACCATCCAAGGGACTTTTTATTTCATTAAATGCAATGGTGTATTTAATTTTCACAACAACCTGAAATGGTAGATACTATCATTTGCCTCATTTGGAAGATGGAGGAATGAGTCTTCTGAGAGATTAAATAAATTGCCCAAGATCTTTCAGTGAGTAAAGGCAGAGTCAAGTATTAAAATAGATTTCTCTTGTTTTCAAAGTCCTTTTCTTTATACCACAGTGTGTAGAGATTTGATTTGGCAACTGTGAAAGTTAATGAAATCATTTATCAGTAAGTTTCTAGCCTTGGAGAGTGGCATCTGTAAACTGGAAAACTCTTTCCTATGTGATGTTGCATTTAAAAACAGTGTGTTGAGGCTGGAGAGATGGCCCAATGGTTAAGAGCATTGTGACTCTACAGAGGCTCTAGTTTTGATTCTCAGCACCCACATGTTAGTTCACACTGTCTGTAACTCCAGTTCTAGGGCATCTGATGCTCTCTTCTATCTCCTTGGTCACAAGGCATCCATCTGGTACAGATAAAAGCATATATCAAGACAAAACGTTCATACACATAAAGGAAAAATACAAACAAACATCAAACCAAAGTGTAATAAGAATTTTCGTTGTTATTAAATGAAATCTTAGAGCAAGATATCAGAGAAACGCTGAGATATCAGAGAGGGGAAACAGACCACAGTCAAATCTCACCCAGCCGACTTCTCAAGGTAAAAGCTATCTTCCAGTTTCCTCAGCCTGGCTCCTCTTCTGGCTTCTACAGAATAGATTTCTTTCTTCACCCAATTGTTTCACTTCCGGGTTCAACTCTGCATCATATTCCTAGAGTTAGGATTAAAGGTGTGAACCACTACTGTTAGGATTTGAACTCACAAAAACAGAAAGATCTCTTGTCTCTGGAATTACGGGATTAAAGGCATGAGTTACCACTCTCTGACCTTCCTGGCTTGACTGTGGGTGGATCTATTCTCTGATATTCCAGACTGATTTTATTAAATATATATCACCACAACACAGTGTTGGAAGTGCCTGGAACAGAACTCCACCCTCCAGAATGTATTCAATAGATGGAGCCGCCTGTGCAATAGGGTTGCCATGGTTCTGTTGCTTTTGTTGCTTATGAATATTGAAGATGCAGGCCTTGATATAATCTGCAGGGTGTAGAAGATTAAAGCCTGTTGTTGTCTTACTATGAGCAGACTCACAGAAGGGACAGATTCCTAAGATAGAACTGTTCTCAGAGGAAGGAAATGCAACTCAGGCACCGCTGGTCCCAGTAATAGTAATAATCACAGGGTGTTCTCTTGGCTGCTTTGTCCAATTCCTGTCTTTGCTCTCCTTAGGAACTAGCTGCAAGTCCAGCTCCAGTCGCCAGTCCTTTCAGACTTCACCAGCTTCTGTTGGCTTAATTCTAAGCCATCATACTTAGCACAAGGCAGCTATTGGTTGTTGACCATGTATTGTGTTCAGGGTATCCTTTATCATGATCTCAGTTTTCTCATGGTCTTGAGAGGAAGAGGTATTTGAATTCCAGTTTTACAGAAGGAGAATCTCAGGCTTAGAAAGCTTTTCCAAACTCCTATAGCTAGTCAGCAGCAGAGTCAGAATTCCAATTTACACCTTAGTGTTTCTTAAGTAGGATTTGGCAAATTAAAGCCCTCAGGCTAAACACAACCCCATTCACTATTTATTTTTGTAAATAAAGTTATGTTGGAACAAGATCATATCTATTTATGTCTTTTGCCAAGACTGTTACTCTCAGCTGGATCTGTACTTCTCCAGGGCTGCAGTCTGTTTGTATAGGCTAAGTTATGCTGCTGTAACAAACAACCTTAATAGCTCAGTTGCTAAAGACGATAAGGATTATTTATCATTCAACTAGTACTTCTCACAATGGTCCACAAGGGGGTTTTTGTTTACTGTGAAATTCAAAAGGACACAGTGGATAGTAACACCATTGCCATGGGGGCTCCAATACTACTGCATCTGTGGTTAAGTATCATATCAAATCACATATTTAGTTTCAAAACTTCTGTTCACGTTGCATCTGCCAAAGCAATCACAGGGCTATGCTCAACTCCAAAGGCTGCTTCAAAGGTGAAATTCAAATATAGCTGAGAAATGTTATCTCGCCATGAGTCTGAGGGAAAAAATAAGTCATATGTATTTGTGAGCGGCTCTACAGACCACCATATGAGCTGACATACCCACTTGAGCGTGCCTTTTCCCCACCTTATCTAGGGATCAGAATGGCATTGAGAACCTCATCTCATATAGAACCATGTGAAGTCTTGTGAGTATCCTAGGTATCTTCTCTGGCTCCACTAAAGTTTACTAATAAAATTATACCCTCTTTTTTGGCTGCCACTGTGACTTTCTTTTTACTGTTTGTAGATAGGATTTTTTTTTTTTAAGGCTGGCCTTTACCTCCTGCCTCAGCCTCTTGAGGTGCTAGGACTATAGGTAGGATCCCTGCTGGGCAGCCATTGCAAGTGTATAACTAATTCCTCCCTATATTTTGTTAATTGTAATACATTTTATTTATTTTTTAATGAGTCTTTTCTTTCTTTCTTTCTTTCTTTTTTAAGATTTATTTATTATGTACACAGTATTCTGCCTGCATGTATGCCTGCATGCCAGAAGAGGGCACCAGATCTCATTACAGATGGTTGAGAGCCACCATATCATTGCTGGGAATGGAACTCAGGACCTCTGGAATAGGAGCCAACTAGTACTCTTAACCACTGAGCCATCTCTCCAGCTCCGAATTTTAGTGCATTTCAATAAAGGATTTTCTGAAAGTAGTTACTCCATCCTGAGAGCTTGGGCCTTGGTACCCTGACTAGAGGATACAAGAGAATGGCAGAAGGATAGACACATAGACACATGTACAGAAAAGCTAGGGTCAGGTGAAGTGGATGTGCTCTGAAGGAGTGGCACCTACCTTGGCCTTGACCTCAGTGTGTTTATTATGTACAGCACAGGGGGAAGGGTAGGGTAGCCTGGTAGGAGGTCTCAGTACAGAGCCTCCCAAGGCTATAAGCATTAGAGAATAAGAAGCTGAGTTTTTCAGGCGCTGGTCAGTCCCCTGCACTTTCCCCCAGGAAAGCTTTGCCATCCCGCCGAGCCTCACAAAGTTAGACTTCGCCATCTCAGAGGAGCTGAGATACTGGAGTCCTTGATATGTCTATGTCAACAACACACTCAGGGCTTCCTCTGCTCTCTACAAATAGTGTCTGTTTATACCTGGACCTCTTCACTTGCTTACTTTTGAGAGACATGCCATAATAAGAAGTGCTTTGTGTGATGCCCTATTCTGTCTTGACCAAGAAACTAATTTATTGGTATTTTTATTTTTTGGCATTAGAGACTGAATTTGGTGCTAGACTGAATCTCTGTGGGCCAAACAAACACTCTACTGTTGAGCTGTTTTCCTAAGACATCCCTTTTTCTTATTTTCTTGTTTGTTTGTTTTGTGATTTTTGAGACTCAGTCTTATTAAGTCAGTTTGGCACTGAATTGCTATGTAGTCCAGGCTGGTCTTGATCTTATGATCCTCTTTCTTTAGCCTCCAAAAAGCTGGAATTCCAGGCCTGCACCACCCCTTAGGCCTGGCTAATAAACAGCTGAATCTAGTGCTGTTCATCTGTAGTCCCTACTTCTTGAAAGGCTGAGACTAGAAACTCATGGGAGATCATGGCCAGCCTGGACGTTATAGACTCTATACTATAATATGGATGAACCATGTCTCTTAAAAGGAGGGAATTGCAAGGAAAGAAAGAAGTGGCTGGCTGTCATTAAATGTTTATTGTGCATTGAGTCCCAGACTTAACATTTATATCCATCATCTCATTTAATCCCTACTCCAATCCCATTGTTATACTTCAAAGTTAGATGCCTGGAAAACCTACAGCCAAACTCAAGAGCTTGCCTACTGTTCACCACTGCCCACGCTGTAGAACAAGGAGGTAGTACTGGGCATTGGAGGACAGTTGGGTTGGCCTGCCTGGATCACACTCTATTCTCCTATACGTACAAGTCTCAGCCTGGGTTAACATCTTACTGTGAAGTGGAAAATGTTGCTTAGGAATGTTTTGTAAAAAATACAAAATTTGAGCCATCTTTGATCCACATTGTATTAAGAAACTGAATTGTGGTTCTGCAAGACCAGAGAGCAGAGTGACCAGGTCTCTGCCTTTTCTAGGACCAGAGAGCATCTTTGGACCAAGTCTCTAGCTCAATGGTTTCAGAGGTCAGTGTGGCGCTGAGTTTCAGCTCCACTGTGCCCAGGATCCTCTAAGAGATCAAGGTTGGCCCCAGTGGTCTCCAAGGCCAATATGGGGTGGGGTTCTGAGGTGCTAAACATCATTTCAGGTCCCAGAGTCTATATTTCTTTTGTCTTAGAGGTTCCTTTGGGTCTGTGGCTCTAACCACAGCCCCTTAGTTTAGATTGGCTTTACCAGCTTTGAAGTTTGGAACTCTGCCTTCATCAGGTTTATAGACTCCAGAGGTGACCAAGGTGTAGGCTCCATCTGTTCATCTTGCTGCTTAGTGAGCAGCCCTGCCCTCAGTCCTGTCGGCACATAGAACCAGATCACCTCAGCCTCTCCTAATAACTAAACTTTACCAGTGTTCCTAGATGAACTTTATGCAGATATTACTTCAAGAGGAGCAGAAACTAGAATTCCTTATATACTCTGGAGAAAAGGAAGTCAAAACAAACCCATTTCAACAGATGAGTCAAACAAGGAATATGATACAGCTGCCAATCAACCCACTCCCCTATAAAGGAACCCAAAATGACAGGAATAGCTAAAATGTCTGCAAGAGAATTTAGAGTCTCTTAGAGTAAAATTTACATGATGATCAGCTATAAGGACTGGTGGAATTTGATGCTGACTGTGGACTGAGAGGCTGAAGAGAAACTGTCTCAAAAGACAAACAAACAAACATCCTCCCAAACAAATCAAAAACTAAACCAAACAACAAAATAATTAATGATCATATAGGAGGTCAAACAACAGATACATGAGTTCAGGAAATCTACCTAAGACCTTGACAAGACAGTTTCCAAAGCAAATGAAACAGCTAATAAATTGGGGGGAAAAGTTCAAAATATAGGGGAAAAGATTAGCAAGGAAATCAAAATATTAAAAAAAATTAAACAGGAATACTTGAAATAAAGGAGATGGTTAATTGATTAAAAACAAAAAAACCAACCCACAACACTCACCATCATTAACAGACAAGAACATGCAGAAGAATGAATTTCAGGGGTGGAGGACAAAATTAAGAAAGTAATACAACACATGTAAGTATAGAAAAATGAGACCTAGAGATATCACTTAGTGGTTAAGAGCACTGGCTGCTCTTACAGTGGACTAGGACTTGATTTTTAGTACCCCCCCCCCCCGCCCCGTGGTGGCACACAACCATCTGTAAGTCCATTCCAGGGGATTTGGCGCCTCCTCTGGTCTTCATATAAGCCAGGTATGTCCACAGACATACTTGCAGGCAAAACAGCCATATACATAAAAATAATTAAGAAAAAAGGAAAAAAATTAAGGAGCATAATCAATATTTCCAAAATGTCTGGACACATCTAAGAGGCAAAATATGAGAATGTATGATGTAGATGAGGGATAAAACCATAGGGAATAGACAGGCAATTTGATGAAATTATAGTAGAAATCTTCTCAATGTTACAGAAAGAATTAACCTTCCAAACACAAGAGGCACATAGAACTCTAAAGAGACGTGGGCAGAGATAAAACTACTCATGGTGTATTAGAGTTGGGGTTTCAAAATGGTACAGAAATTATCCTAAAAGAGTAGGAGAAAACAAATTGAATACAAAGACAGAAGTATTAGAATTTCTCAGTTTTCATCAACAACCAGAAAAGTCATAAGAATACAGAATATAAAAGCTAGGCAGTGGTGGCAAACGCCATTAATCTCATTACTTGGGAAGCAGAGGCAGGAGGATCTCTGTGAGTTTGAAGCCAGCTTGGTCTACAAAGCAAGTCCCAGGACAGCCAAGACTGAACACAGAAAACCCTGTCTCAAAGCAAACAAACAAACAAACAAAAAAACCAAAAAAGGCTGGAGAGATGGCCCTGTCCTCTGATATTCCAGACTAATTTATTAAATATGTACCACCACATATAACTTTTCAAACTCTGATTGTAAACAAATGTTATTCCCAGTCAGGTGTGGTGTCCCAAAAATGGACAGAAAGACCAGTGGAATAGAACAGAGAACCTGCGGATAAAACAGTAAAGCTACACTCACTTAACATCCCCAGCACTTAGGAGGTAGAGGCAGGAGGATCTCCAAGACTTATAGTTTAGTCAGATCCACATAGCAAGTTCCAGGCCCGTCCTTGAAGAAAAACCCAGGACCTTATGGGATCACTGTTGAATTCTCTCAACATTTGATCAATTCTTTTCAACGTGTTCCATTAAATAAAAAGTAAAGAACCCATACCAAACTCATTCTCTAAATCCATTATCATCTTGGTGCCAAAACCAGGTTAAAGACAAAACAAAAAGCTACAGAATGATTTATTTGATGATAATAAATGCAAAAAAAAACCTTAATAAAAAACTTGCAAACTAAATTTAGGAGCAAAATAGGAGAATTATGCATTATAATCAGTGGACTTCATCCCAGAAAGGCAACTTCTGCTCAACATATGTAAATCAATGTAATGTGACATATAAGCAAAGCTCAGGGACAGAAACTACACAATTATTTTAATTGATGCTGAACAGGCATTGACAAAGCTCAACATGCCTTCATGATAAAACCTCTGGGGACTTTAGTACAGATGTAATGCACCTTAGAATAATAAGGCTATATACAACAATCCTATAGCTGACACTATATAAAATGGAGACAAACTGAGAACATTTCCTTTAGAACCAGGAACGAGACAAGAATGTCCATTCTCCCCTCTCTTATTAACAGGATGTTCAAAGTCTTAGCTACCACAGTTAGACAAGAGTAGGAAATAAGGGGATAACAATGGGTAGAGAAGAAGCCAACCATCTCCATTGCAGATGACCTAATTCTCTACTTAAAAGACCTTACTGTGTCTACTAGAAAACTCTTAGACCTAACAAACACAGTAAAGTTGTGGATAGAAAATCAATATAAAAAAAATAACTTACATTAAGTCTACTTTCTGAGAAATAAATCAGAAAAATTATTCCATTCAGAATAAGTTCTCCTTATTAAATATTTAGGACTATATCTAACCAAAGAAGTGAAAGATCTCTATAATGAAAAGCTCAAGATATTGACTAAAGAAATCACAGGAGATACTATATGATGAAAAAATATTCCAAGTTCCTGAATAGACAGAATTAATACTGTGAAAATGTCTATCCTACCAAATTAATTTATGGAATTAATGTAACACCTATTAAAATTTCCATGTCATATTTTATAGGTCTGGAAAAAATGCAATAATTCTTATGTAATCACAAAAGACCATGAACAGCCAAAGCAATCCTAAGGGATCAGATTAAACATGACCTCAAATTATACTATAGAGCTATAGTGACAAAGTCAGCATGGTGTTGGCATAAAAATGGACAGAAGGACCAGTGGAATAGAACAGAGAACCTGCGGATAAAACAGCAAAGCTACACTCACTTAACATTGACAAATTTAAGGGATATACCCTTCAAGATATTGGGATTGGCAAGACCTTTTTAAATAGAACACCAATAGCACAGGGATGAACCCCCGTATCAACAGATGGGTGATGTGAAAAGCAAGTGTTCCTTGTACAGCAAAGGAACTGATCAGTAGAGTTAAGACAGCCCAGAAAATGGGAGGGAATCTTAATCAGCTACACTTTAGACAAAGGGCTAATGTACAGAACTTACAGCAAACTACAGAAATTAAATACAAAAGCAATAAAACTACCAATCAGTAGACAAGTAAATGAACTGAATAAACATTTTTTAAAAAATACAAAGGCTACTGGGTGGTGATGGCCATGCCTTTAATCTCAACACTTGGGAGGCAGATCTCTGTGAGTTCCAGACCAGGTTGGTCTACAGAGCTAGTTACAGGACAGCCAGGACTACACAAACCCCATCTCAAAGCAACAACAACAACAAAAGGCTAATAACTTTTTTAAAACTGTCTAATATTTCTAGTCACCATGTAAATGCAAATTAAAATTACTTTGAGATACCACCTTACCCCAGTCAGAATGGCCATCATCTATAAGTCTTACAATGTTGGAGAGAATGTGGAGAGAAAGAAGCCCTTATTCACTATTGATAGGGGTGCATATTAATACAGACACCATCAGGTGTGGTGGTGCATGACTTTAATTTCTGCTCTTGTGAGTTTTAGGACAGCCACGGATACATAGAGAGATCCTGTCTCAAAAGTCAAACAAAACAAAAACACCATATGACTGCTTCACAACCTACCATAGGGATATCTTCACCCTCATGTTTATCACTGCTTTATTTACTATGGCAAAGAATCAGAATCAACCTAGCTGTCATAAAAAGATGGCTATGTAATGGATATATATATAAATATAAACATAATATATATATAGGAATACTACTCAGTTGTAAAGGAAATGAGGTTAAGAAGTTTGTAAGGAAATGGGTAGACTTAGAATGTGTAGCATTAAATGAGATCTCATAACCATAGAAAGAAACAAACCTCATGCTCTCTCTGGTACATTGAATCTAACCAACAATATATGTAAGCAAATGTGCATGTGGGTACAGTATAACACAAAGAAAAGAGAAGAGCAAGGAAGGCTAGTATGTGGGGTGATGAAGGGCCAATTGCAGGTGCTGGCACGACACATGTTCTGAATGCGTCCTAACTATACAGAAGGTCATTGAATTAAATAGACTTTGGGTCTGCTTAATTTTGGGTGTGATTTTTTTTACTTTATTTTTTGTTTTTATTATGAAAAAAAGTCATATTTTTTTTTTAAATCCGTGTATGCCCTTGTTCAGGCTCCCTTTGGCCTCCCACCCCTCCCAGTCACTCACTCTTCTCCCCATCAGTTCATCTCCTCTCCAGCAAGGTCAGTAGGTCTCAAGGTCACAAGGTGGCTTAGTTTAACGTCCACTCCAGGCAGATCTGCTTTCCTCACCCCCACATCAAGACTGAGTCAGGTGTTTCTCTGGAGGGAATGGGCTCCAAGGTGCCAGTCCAACATGTTCCAAATCCCAAGCTGTTCAGTGGTTGTGGTTTGCAGCTTGGACATGCTTAGCTTTTTTTTTTTTGTTTAAAGTCCATCAATGAGTGAGTACATCCCCTGTTTATCTTTCTGAGTTTGTGAGAACTCCCTCAGGATGTTCTCCAAATCCATCCATTTGCCTGCATATTTTAGGATACCATTTTTTTTCTCACTGCTGAGCACTACTCCATTGTGTAAATGTACCACAGTTTGTTAATCCATTCTTTAGCTGAGGGACATCTAGGTTGTTTCCAGATTCTTGCTATTATTATGAATAATGTTGCTATGAACATAGTTGAGCTAATGCCTTTGGAGTGTGAATGTGCATCTTTAGGGCATACACCCAGTAGTGGTATTGTTGAGTCTTTGGGGGTGTGTTGTTTTTATTTATTTTCAGATTTTGTTTTCTTTTGACTGTAGTTTTGAAAGAGAGAGAGAGAGAGAGAGAGAGAGAGAGAGAGAGAGAGAGCGAGAGAGAGCGAGAGAGAGCGCCTCATACTTATTTGGAAGTAGCCTTGGCTGGCTTGGAATTCATAGAGAACTATCTGTCCAGCTGTATTTGGTAGCTTTTTTAAAAAAAATAATAAAAAATCAAATTGTGTTTGTTTTCTGAGGTTCTAGTTAATTCCCTATTAACAGAGATTCTCTCCTGGAGACTAACGGCTGTTGTGGCCATCAGATTTCTCAGACTCATGGACAGGAACACAATGCCTCAGAGAGAGTTTGTTATTTAATCACTTCTTAAAATGTGTGCCTGGCCTAGAATATTATTAGTTTCTATCATAAGATATATATATAAAAGTTCCTACTCAAAACTCCAAGGAATTTTGCTTTATTTAATTAAAGGCTTCCAACCATGGGGACTCTGAATTTTGCTAATGGGTCATTACCAGATAAGTCCCCTAGGTGGCAGCAAAGTCCTGGATCTAAATCTGATTTGCTGGGCTTGATTTTTGGGAGGGTGGAGTGGGGAGTGTGTGTGTGGTGTGTTTGGTGTCTGTGTCTCTGTGTGTGTATCTGTGTGTGTGTGTCTCTGTGTGTATCTCTCTGTGTCTCTCTGTGTCTGTGTCTCTCTGTGTGTCTGTGTGTGTGTGTCTCTCTGTGTCTGTGTCTCTCTGTGTGTCTGTGTGTCTGTGTGTGTCTCTGTGTCTCTGTTTTCCTGCTGTTCCTATTGTTTTATTTGTACTTTGAGGTACAGTCTTACTCTGTAGACTGGGCTGGCATTGAACTTGGCAATCCTCCTGCCTTAGCCTCTCTATAGTGTTCAGAGTACAGATGTATGCCATCAGATCCAGCCTCCTGGTCCTGTTATCAACTAATGACCACAACACACACACACACACACACACACACACAAGTATGTATGTACATATAATATATGTGTGTGTTAGTGCTATATATGTGTTTTTACAAATAAATAAATTTTGAGCCATCTTTAATTTAAATTTTATTTTTTAATTAAGTTGTATTACTATTCTATTACTATTACTGTTCTGAGGTTTTAGTTTATTCCCATGTGGACAGAAGTTCTTCCCTAGAGATCTTAACGTGGTAATCAATGTATTTATATACATGTTTGCATACACATGCACATATATACATATATACACATACACATATACATACTCATATATACATATACACATATATACAGCCCCACATCAATCCTTAATCAAGGAAATCCCTGCTGGTTTGCCAATAGGATAATCTCAACTGAGAATAACTCTTCTGATATGACTCTAGCTCATGTAAAGTTGACATAAGACTAACCAGGATAGCTGTGTTACACAAGAACTAAACAATTTACCCCTGGCTAGAGAAGGCTTTACATTTCTGTTATACATAAGAGCTCTGGTATACTCACCAAGTATTTTTGATTGGTAGCAACAGGTATAATCTCTGGTTCTCATAACCATAAAAGGAATTTATTTGAATGGCACGAGAGCCATTTGTTGATGGTTCAAAAACAATATTCTTTTAAAAAGTCTTTTAATGATGTATTTGTTTTTATCTTATGTGCATAGATGTTTTGCCTAAATGTATGTCTATGAGAGGGGGTCAGATCCTCTGGAACTGGGGTTGTCAACAGGTTGGAACTGGTATGTGGGTGCTTGGAATTGAACCCGGGTCCTCTGGAAGAGGAGCCAGTGCTCTTAACTGCTGAGCCATCTCTCTAGCCCTGCAATATCTAGTCTTAAGTGTCCTTAGGTACCTGTGTTACATGCTTGGTACCAGCTTAGCACTTTTGGAAGGGGCTGGAACCTTTCGGGGGTGGAGTCTATGAAAAGCATTCTAGTCATTGAGGAAATGTCTGTAGAAGGGGACATTGTACACTGTTCCTCTTTTCTTTTGCTTTCTGGACTTTAGGTGAACAGATTTGCCTTTCCAATCAAACCTAAGTAGAGAGACCAACACACTATGAACAGAAACCCCCAAAGCACTGAGCCAATATCAGTGTTTTTCTTTATAAATTGATTATCTCAGGTACTTGTTGCAGTAATAGAATACTCCCACAAACAGACTCATCAAATAGGCCAAAGCAAAGAGCCTCCTATAGGGCCTTTCAGCATAAGCAGAGTGACAAGATTCTCGGCACTGCCACCAGGTGCCTATCTAGTAAAATGAGTCATGATTTAGAGTTTGCTTTGCTTTTGCATCCAAGTCTGGATGGCACACCCTTTGACAAAGCAGAGACCACAGCTTAGAGGACAAAAGTATAAAGATAGAGATGGGTCCCCTGCCAGAGCCACTAGAAGAGGCAGGACCTGCCACACACACTTGCAGCAACTACTGCATGGCCTTTGTCACCAGGCGCAATAATGGAGTGCCTTTAAATTATTATTATTACTATTATTATTATTATTATTATTATTGTGTGTGTGCTTTTATTGTTGAGCCATCTTGCTGACCCTGGTAGTGCTCTTATTGCTGCTCATTTCTTGATGTAGGGGGCTAAATGACTACATAGAGCCCTTTACTTTGAATGGGATACTTCTAAGGTTTCACTAAGGAATATGATGCTCACTGAATGACACATCAAAAAACAAAATAAAATGTTTTTCCAACACTTATCCTGAGGGAATTACTAGAAAAGTTTCAGACAAACCAACCAGAAATATAACAACACAAGGGATGTTGGAAAATGTTAAGTACTTGGCCAGTGGCTGTGGATCTAGCAGAGGGTCCAGGGTTCAAGCCTCACATTGAGTGCAAGATATTGCACAAATCCTAATTGGTCTTATAATAAAAACCCAGAGTCAGATATGGGGCAAATGCTGAAAGATCAAAGAGATACAAGCCACATGCCCTTCTCATCTCACTAACTCCTCAGCTGAAAAGGGAAGATTCTGTCTCCATGAATTCTCAGATTGAAGGCCTCTTCAGACTGAATTCTTCTTAGACCGAATGCTTTTGAAATCCTGTCTCCTCCTGCCTTATATTCCTTTCTCCACTCAGCCATCCATATCAGTTTTTCTTTCAGTCTTCCTAGTGCTGGAATTGAAGGCATGTGACTCCCAAATACTGGGATTAAAGGTGTGTGCCACCACTGCCTGTCTTCTATGGCTAAGTCTATGACTGGTTCTGCTCTCTGATCTTCAAACAAGCTTTATTTGTTAGCGTATACACAAAATATCACCACACAGTGAGAGCTATTTTTAAGGTGCTCTCCCTAGTTCCAACCAGTTAAGCAGAACCCTGGGCTGAAGGCATGTGATTTAGAAGGCAAGCAGTGTGGGTTGGCCTTAAATTTGCTGGTGTGGGTGAGAACAACCTTGAACTTCTGATTCTCTTGTCCCACTTCCTAAATGATGGCATAATAGGGGTACACTTCATGCCTGGCTTTTTAAAGATTTGTGATATGAGCTGGCAAGATGGCTTGTCAGGAAAGGCTCTTGCTGCAAAGCTTGAGAACCTGACTTTCATTCTTGTGATTATCATGGTCAAAGGAGAGAACTGAGACCTGTGAGCTGTTCTCTGATTTTCACATTCACACAAGGTACAAACACTCACACACTACATAAAAAAATAGGCAATACAATCTATTTATTATATGTACAGTATTTTGCCTGCATGCATGCCTGCAGGCCAGAAGAGGGCGTCAGATGTCATTACAGATGGTTGTGAGCTACCATGTAGTTGCTGGAAATTGAACTCAGGACATCCAATGCTTTCCCTAAGCTGCCTCCTACCTGACACGATCCTCCAAAGCAGAACACAATCCAATCAGTTTCCTCAGTGTTTCTAATTCCTAATAAGAATCCAATTTATTCCTGGGACAAACTGACCTATGCTATAGCCCTTTCAAAAATCTACTGCTTGAGTCAATTTTGTTTAAAATTTTCAAAATGGTCTTCAAATGTGGAGTGAGTTATTACTTTTTTTATTAATGTTTAGTGGTATTTAGTTCTAGGCCAATGTCATGCTTCCATTATAAAAAACAAAACAAAAAACCAGGTGGCTTTTGTTCTCCTTTCATATTAGAACTGAAGGAGCAGAACCAACGGGCCTCCACCTTGAGGTATCTGGTGACCGGGAGCTGAACTCAAGCTCTAAAATGTGCTGTGACAGCGGAGTTCAAAGCAAACATCTCAGACACAGTCAAACAGGATGCAGGGTGGTAAAACATAACAAAGGCCAGATGTTTCTGCAGATATCTTATATACTGCCATAAATCCTGTCAGCATCCTCTGGTTTCCTGCAGGCATCCTAATAGCCATTAGGAATTTTGTGCCTATAGCCTGACCAATAATTTTAAAAGATTATCTCACACTATGTCCCCTCAACCAATCCTAGAATGCCAAGGCATACAGCTCCCTGCTTATTTTTTCCTTTATAAATCCTTTGTAATCAAGGCTTTTTCCTTCACTTGCTGTATTGGAGTGTTGGATGAAGTCCTTGCCTGGGCTTGAATAAAAGAAACCTTTGTTTTTGCAACAGGAAGACAGCTCCATGGTGGTCTTGTTGGAAGGTCTTTTGACACGGGCATAACATTTGGGGGCTCATCTGGAATTCCCTATGACCTCCCAGATCCTGACCCTGAGGATTTTAGATTAATCAGTGAGTCTTTATTTTTGTCTTCCATTGTCCTTCTCCATGACTTTTGACTTATGTGAATCAGAGACATGGAATCCTCCAAGATGTTTTTCTCTGAGACAATTGGTAAAGTCAAAGTAGATGTGCTGGGGGGCTCTGATTTCAGGGGCCTGGAAGATGCTCTGGACCCTATTGTCAGTAGGAATTCTGAGTCCCTTTTGGAGGGCAGGGAACTTCCAGTTTTCACTGTTTTTGGAGTCTTGAGTCCTCCTGAGTAGAGTCAGAGGCAGAGGCAAGACTCCAGCTTGTTGATTCTGTACTTTAGACTCTATTCACCTTGCTAGGCCCCTGTCATTGTCCCTGATTTAGTCTTGATCTTTGTGTCTTTGTGTGTGATGCTGACACTTGACTTGATGCTGACCACTAACATGAGACAGACTCCTTCCTTACTCCTTATGCCTAGCTCATTGGAGCAATGTAAAGGACACTGTTCATAGTAACAATGCTGAGGAACTTCAAAAGGCAAGTTTAATATTTTCTGCAGTTCAGAGTGGCTGTCATTCAGTGTCTGGTGGCCTCTAGAGGATACCTTTGCCACTAGCTTCATTTTTGCCCACATAATGGCCACCTTGATCCGATACTGTACATAGTCACCTTGAGGGGACTGGTTGAGACTCCCCCTTTTGAGTTAAACCTTTCTTGCCTAGACAGATGAAGCTGTTGGCAGCAGAAAAAAAGGCAAAATCTAGGTTCTGCCACAATTTTGCAGGGTGCCACACCTGAAGAAGACATATTCCCTTTTCCCTATGCACCCCAATGGCAGGGCCCTTGCTGCTGAGTCCCCCAGAGGAAGGAAAGGGGGATGTCACGAAGGTGCCTCTGCCTCAGCAGAAAAGGGGGGCTTGACTTGAGCTATGCAGAGCTGGAGGGAGGGCGCCCCTAGCCCCAGGCTCCTGTGGTCCTGCCTCTGACAGCTGGATGAGAAAGCAGGTCAGCAGCTTCATTATTGGCCACTTGCCACTAGTGATCTATACAAGTGGCATTCACAGAATGCCTCCTTCTCTGAGAACCCCTATGACCCTACTGAGCTCCTCGAAATTGTTCTTTTTACCCACCAACCCACTTGGGATGACTGTCAACAATTGTTGCAGGTACTTTTACCACCGAAGAACAGAATAGGATCATCCTGGAAGCCTGCAACTTGGTTCCTGGGCCTAATGGAGAGCTAACCACTCACCCTGCTATTATAGATATGGCATTCCTAAGCATAAGACCCATAACAGCACAGAAGGGAAGGAGAGGCTCAAGGTCTATTGCCAGACTCTATTGGCGGGTCTTGAGGCAGTGATCAGACAGCCTGCAATCTGAGTAAGGTATATGATGTGAGACAGGGTGCTGAAAAGAACCCAGCAGCATGTTTAGAGTGCCTGCAGGAAGCCTTCAGACAATACACTCAGTATGACCCAGAAGGACCAGGAATGGAGTTAGCCCTGATTTTTGCCATTGTGAATCAGGCAGCACCAGATATTAGAAAGAAACTTCAAAAACTAGACAGGTTGGGAGAAAGAGGTATAAGAGAGTTAAGATGGTGGCAGAGAGTTTATAACACCAGGGAGAGTGCAGAAGTAAAAGAAATAAAAAAGGAAAAGAGACAGGAAAACAGCCTTGCCAGAATTTTAGAGACACAGGAAGAGAATCATCACCGGCAGCTTGTTGATATCTTAACCAGTACTGGGACCACCAGCAGCCCACAGGGCAGGAACAAACAGGATCAGACAGGGAACAGTTCAAGAACAAAGAATGGAAAGTTCCTCAGCTAGAAAGAATCGATGCTCATACTACAAGGAGGAAGGGCACTGGGCTAAGGAATGCCCCAGGAAAAAACAAAAGACCAAGGTCCTTCAGCTGGACATCGACAGTGACTAGGAAGTCAGGGTTCGGCTCCCTTCCCTGAGCCCAGGGTAACCCTGAAAGTAGAAGGGGAAAAGATAGATTTTATGGTGGATATTGGGGTAGAGAATTCAGTACTGTTGGAGCTGGCAGGCCCCCTAGCCAACAAAAGAACATGGGTCCAGGGGACCACAGGAACCAAACCCTACTCATGGACCTCCTGAAGATTGGTGGATATAGGAATGGGAAGAGTAACCCTTTCATTTCTGATGATACTTAACTGCCCAGACTCCCTCCTGGGTCGGGACTTGCTCACAAAAATGTGAGCACAAATTCATTGTTCTAAAAAGGGGGCATAATTGTTCTGGCATGATTACCAGCCTCTCCAGGGATTGAGAATACATGACCTGGGGGAAGAGTGTTGGCTCCACCAGAAGCCCCAGAGCCGGATGAGTCCATGCAAATCTGGCTCCAGTAGTTCCCCTTGGCATGAGCCAAGACTGGAGGCATGGGATTGGCATCCTACCAACCACCAGTATATGTGGAAATCAAAGCAGGCACAGACCTCGTAAAGATCCAGCAATACCCAATGCCTCTAGAAGCCAAAAAGGGAATAACTTTCTTTATCAGGTGGCTATTGGAATTGGGAGTTTTAAAGTCCATTCAATTGACCTGGAACACACCCCTCCTGCCTGTTAAAAAGCCCTACATCAATGACTATCAGCCAGACCAGGACCTAAGGGAGGTAAATAAGAGAATTATAGATATTCATCTGATGGTGCCAAATCTATACACTTTGCTCAGTACCCTGCTCCCAGACCAGCAGTGGTATATAATCCTGGATCTCAAGGATGTCTTGTTGAGTCTTCCTCTGGCACCTAGGAGCCAGTCCTACTTTGCATTTGAATGGCAGGACCTCAAGATTGGGGTCAGTGGGCAACTGACCTGAACTCAATTGCCACAGGGGTTCAAATACTCACTAACCATCTTCAATGAGGTCTTCCATAAAAATATTGGTGAGTGCTACACTCAAAACCCAGATATCAGTCTCTTACAGTATATAGATGACTTGTTGATCGCCACCACAGACCAAGGAATCTGCCTGGTGGACACTAAAAGCTTGTTACAGACTCTTGGGAACCTGGGATACCGAGCCTCAGCCAAGAAAACTCAGATCTGCAAGCAACAGGTGATGTATCTGGTTACATCCTAAAGGTGCTTTTGAATGCATGCAAGGAGACTGTACTAAAAATCCTCACTTTTACTACAGCTAAAAGGATGAAAGAATTTGAGGCACTGCTGGGTTCTGCCATTTGTGGATCCCTGGCTTCGCTGAATTAGCAAAGCCCTTATATGAAGCCACTAAGAACGGACAAGGCTTTACCTGGACAGAGGAAAAACAGCAGCTTTCAGAACCTTAAGCAGAAGCTCCTGGAAGCTCCAGCCCTCAGGCTACCAAATATTACCAAACCATTATATTTGTTCCTAGACAAACATAAAGGGAAAGCTAAGAGAGTACTCGCTCAGACACGGGGACCTTGGAAATGGCCAGTGGCTTATCTGTTAAAAAAATTATATCCCGGGGGCTGGAGAGATGGCTCAGTGGTTAAGAGCACCGTCTGCTCTTCCAGAGGACCCGGGTTCGATTCCCAGCACCCACATGGCAGCTAACAACTGTCTGTAGTTCCAGTTCCAGGCAAACACCAAGGCAAATAAATAAATATAGTTTAAAAAAAAATTATATCCCATGGGAGCAGGATGGCCTCATGCCTATGTATTATAGCAGCAGTAGCCCTCCTGGTTAAGGATGTGGATAAACTGACTTTGGGTCAAAAATCTCATGGTAGCTACTCTGCATGCCTTAGAAGGGGTACTCAAACAGTCCCCTGACCACTGGCTAAGTAATGCTCATATGACTCATTACCAGACCCTGTTGCTTAACTCAGCCAGAATATGTGGTGATATGTTACATACTTAATAAAACCTGGAATATCATGTTAGTTCCGCACGTGAGAGCAAATACACACTAACAAGGCCACACACTAGAGTTTATTTAAGAGAAGAGTCCCAGGCGGGTGAAGAAACAGAGGGGCGAGAAAGAAGTCAGGGGACAGAGAAGAAAGGGACCAGAGCACATGCTCGCAGTTGCTTTTAAGGGAAGGGGCGTGCACGGGTATGCGTCATGGGGCCAGGGAGGTGTTTCTGTACACAGTGCCACAGTGGTCCCTGTGTAACTCTTCCCTGGCTGAGATTTCCTACCTAATTCCCAACAATACTTGGTGGGCATGCTCTACTGGCCTTGCCCCCTGAGTTTATACCATGACTCTCAGCTGCACCAGGAGATTTCTGTATGCTGATCTGTCTGATTCCAGGCTCATACATCATTCAGACAATGAATTTCTTGATAAAGTTGGAGACTTACATCTCTAGACTAAGAGGGAACTGATAACTACCTTAAACCTAAGTGTCCTGCTGGGAGCTAGTCTGTAGTGGGATTATGTTATGTTGCTACTGTTTCCTGTCATTGTAAATATTTGTCCCGCATATGGGTTTAATAAAAGCTAATTGGCTAAAGGCAGACAGGAAGTGTGGGCGGGGCTACCAGGCTAAGAAAACTCGTGAACATCTCAGAGCAGACTCAAAGGCCAGGCAGAGCTGCTAGACAGGTGCCTCAGGGATGTGACAGAGGCATGAGGAGGAGATGGCAGCAGACGCAGAGGAAAGAAGCTGAAATGCTGCTTTGAGTAAAGGTATCGAGCTGCATGGCTGAACATGGGTTAGTTAGCTAGCAATATGCCTGGGCCTTAGGCCAATCATCATAAAAATAATACAAGCGTATGTGTGATTATTTGAGGCTAAGCAGGGCTGAGTGAGGGAGGGTCAAAATCTCTGAGCTAGACCAGAAAGTCTGGCCCAGGAACCTATTACAATACTAGTCTTGTTGGAATGGGGATTGGAGCGGCTTCCCTGGTCACCCAGAAGCAGCATTATTCCAGCCTCTGGGTGGTCATCAATGTAGACATTAGGAACCTCCATTTCCCACTTACAGGAACTCCAAACTTCCTTGGCTGAAGTAGTCATGCAAAACAGGAGAGGTTTAGACCTTATCTTTCTACGGGGGGTGGGGATGCTATGTGCAGCCCTAGACTTATGTTTTTATGTAGATCATTCTGGGCTCATTAAGGTTTCAATGGTCAAAATAAGTGAGGGCCTCAGTAGGTCAAAGAGGGAACGGGAGGCTAACCAGGGATGGTTTGAATCTTGGTATAACAGTTCCCCCTGGTTGACAACCCTGATCTGCATCTTCTTAGGACCCTTGCTGATACTAGCCCTTATACTAACCTTTGGGCCATGCATTTTAAATAGGCTAATACAGCTCATTGAAAAAAAGATTGGGTACCATCCAGCTAATGGTACAAAGAACTTAGCCACAGTATAAAATCCTCAATCAAGATATAGAAGAAGGATATCTTCCCGGGGTAGACACTCAGCCTACAAAGGCAGACCGTAACAACTCATAATTGGGTACTCCTAAATTACTAAAAGAGGAGGGAATGAAGGAATAGAACCAATGGGCCTCCATTTTGAGGCATCTGGTGACTGGGAGCTGAACTCAAGCCCCAAAATGTTCTATGACAACAGAGTTCAAAGCAAACATCTCAGACACAGTCAAACAGGATGCATGCTGGTAAAGCTTAATGAGGACCAGGCATTCCTACAGATATCCTAAATACTGCCATAAATTCTGTCAGCATCCTATGGTTTCCTGAAGGCATCCTGCCAGCCATTAAGAATTTCATGTCTGGATGTGAGGGTAATCTGGCTGCAACATCTGTCACCTCAATGATCGCCACGGTTGATTTGGCTGACCTGGCTGGCTAGGCGGGTGTCCCCTTCCTCCCTCACTGCTCCATGTGCATCCCTCCTGAAGTTGTGTGCTCGGTCGAAGAGGACGACCTTCCCCGAATAAAGGAGGACCAGTCTTAGGTCAAGGGTATACAAGTAGCTGTGCTCCCCTGCTAGAACCTCCAAACAAGCTCTCAAGAATTTCGTTATCTATAGCTTGACCAATAATTTTAAAAGATTACCTCACCCTATGTCCCCTTAGCAAACCCTAGAATGTCAAGACATACAGCCCCCTGCTTATGTTTTTTTTTTCTTTATAAACATTTTGTAATCAGGGTTCGGGGCTTCCTCATTGTACTGGAATGTTGGGCAAGATCCTTGCCTGGGCTTGAATAAAAGAAACCTTTTTTTTTTTTTGCATCAGGAAGTCAGCTCTGTGGTGGTCTTGTTGGCTATCTCAAGATACAGGGGACATAACAGAACAGGTGTGTGCCACCCTTCCCAGTCTAAAGTATGTGTGTGTGCATATGTGCTCATTTATGTTTTAAAGACTCTCCTAGAGCTAGGCTTGTGGTGCACACTTTTACTCCCAGTACTCAAGAGGCAAAGGCAGTTCCAGGTCAGCCTAGACTGCATAGGGAGCCCCAGGTCAGTCAGAACTACATAGTGAGTTCACTATGAAAACAAAACCAAAGGGTCAGGGAGACGGGCTACTGGGTACATGTGCTTGCTACCAAGCCTGTGATCCCAGAGAGCCATTTGGTGGAGGGAGAGAGCTAACTCCAGTGTTTTCTGACATCTACTTGCATATGCATGACACGCATGCACATATACATACACACACACCATAAATAAATAAACATAAGAACAAAATAGCCCAAAACAAAACTCCAAGAACTGTTTTTGGTAAATCATGTTTTGTTTCCATCAAAATATACAGACAGGACTGGGGACCTAGTTCAGTTAATAAAGTAATTGCCTTGCTAGCACAGACCTGAGTTCTATCTCTAGAACCCATATAAAAAAGTCAGATGTGGTGCCATGCACTTTTTATGATCTCGGTGCTGGGGAGGTAGAGATGGACTGATATTTGAGGCTTGCTACCAACAGCCTGGCCTATTTGCCAAGTGTCAGGCCAGTGAGAGAGTCAATGTCAAAAGAAAAATATATAGTACCAGAGGAATAGCACCTGAGATTATCCTCTGGTCTCCAAATATAGGAACACACACACATACACAAATATTTGCCTGCATACATAGGTGCACCTCACACACAATTATGCACACACACACATATACACACAGAAGGAGCAATGCCTCCTAGTTATCCCTTTCTTCTCAATTATCGAGTGCATCTGCATAAAGTTAAGCAAACTGGCTATTGTAACTCTTTAAAGTTCGTAGAAAGGGGTTTCTGGCCAGCTTAGTCCCAGACAGCCTAGCCTCACAGTCACCACCTTTATCTGGACCAGCAATCTCAAAGTCCCAAAGAAACACACAGACACTTATATTAATTTCATCCTGCTTAATCTATGTCTCAGGCATATTGCTAGCTAGCTCTTTCATCTTAATTCAACCCATTTCCATTAATCTATCCTACCATGTGACCCATAGCTCACCTGTGTTCCTTTATATGTTGATTCTTGGGCAGCTGGATGGTGTCTCTGTCTGACTCTGCCCTCCTTCTCCCACCTATGATCCGATTTCCTGCCTACTTCTACAGTGCTTGCCGTGGCCAAAACAGTCCCTTTATTTCACAGCATACAGAAAGACATTCCCACATCACTTAGGCAGCACATATACTAAAATTGAAATGATACAGAAAAAGATTAGCATGGCCCCTGTGCAAAAGGATGACACACAAATTCGTGAAGTGTTCCATATTTTTGCAGCACAGGAAATGTGGCATATGGAAGTCCCACTCTCCTGCGCCGCTCGTGGGGGGCCCAAGTCCTTCTGATCGAGCCCCAGCCAGTGGAGGCCAGTAGTGACCCCTGTACACCGGGGCCTGCGCCTTCCCAGAGTTGAGTTGCTTGGGAAGAAGGTGCTTTTTTTAATGGCCCCATCACTTTTTATCTGGAGCTGAAAGTTCAGACTTGCCAGCCCGGACCTGCAGGGCTCGGCCTCTGACTCGTGGCCCAGTTAGCACAGAGAATAAACCCATGTGGTCACCAGATATTGCGAAATATACACTAGCAATACATCATATAAAGGTTTAATATTTATTAAGGGGTTATGTAAATACTCACGGATACAAACTGAACCTTAATACAATTCTTGAAGAGTGGAACTGTCCCGCGATGAATGGCTCAATCCGCTCCCCTTCAGGAGGTCAGTGTCCCAGCATCTCAATGGGGTCTGGCCACGCCCCATTCAGGCTTCTGGTACTCCAGAGACACGCCTCCAAGCTTTGCCAACTGATGCCAGAATCTCACTACAAAAGTCCGTTCCCACTAGTTTCTTCAGGTTCAAACCTCGCAAAACCCAGTCCAAGCTTCAGCTCTTTGTGTGGGTTCAGTCATGTCTGAGCCCACAGTTTCCCAAAGGCTAGCCACGCCTGCCTCACACTCTTGTCAGAATTTTGCTTCTTTGAAATGTCAACTTTCTTCTTCCCTCCCTCCCTCCCTCCCTCCCTCCCTCCCTCCCTCCCTC
>PVIH01022900.1:0-26065 GCA_004025045.1 Sigmodon hispidus | reverse complement strand
AAGAGATTAAGGGCATACAAATTGGAAAAGAAGAAGTGAAGCTATCTCTATTTGCAGATGATATGATTGTATACATAAGTGACCCACAAAATTCTTCCAAAGAACTGCTACAGCTGATAAACACCTTCAGCAATGTAGCAGGATACAAGATAAATTCAAAGAAATCAGTAGCCCTTCTATACGCTAAAGATAGAAGAGATGAAAAAGAAATAAGGGACACATTACCCTTCATATTAGCTGCAAATAGTATTAAATACCTTGGAGTAACTATAACCAAAGAAGTAACAGACCTATTTGACAAAAATTTTAAATCACTGAAGAAAGAAATTGAAGAGGATATCAGAAAATGGAAAGCTCTCCCATGTTCCTGGATTGGTAGGATCAACATAGTCAAAATGGCAATTCTACCAAAGGCAATCTACAGATTCAATGCACTGCCCATCAAAATTCCAACACAATATTTTTTGGACCTTGAAAGAACAATACTCAATTTCATTTGGAATAATAGGAAAGGCAGGATTGCCAAAACAATTTTACTCAACAATAGTAATATCACTTTAATGATACACTGTTCTTTTCTCTTTTCAATTTTCTCCATCTATTGTATCTGTTCCTAGAATGATGCGTGAAATTCTCTTGCCTAGCTTTAAAAACCTTATCTCTTGGTAGCTTCTGTAATTGTCAATCCTAAAGCTGAAGCTTGCAGTAAACTGAGGGGTCTATTAGTTTCTGGGGACACATTTCTGCCATTAGTTTCTTAGTTGAATGTTGGTCTTATTTGATGGATTGTGGGTCTTCTCTCACTTTACTCATGACACTTGGAGTTGTTATTATTGCCTCATGCAGTGGTTCCTTTCCTCAGTAATTTTCTTGGTGTGTGTGTGTGTGTGTGTGTGTGTGTGTGTGTGTGTGTGTGTGTGTGTGCGTGCACTTGAACTTGGTTGATTGGCTTTCTCTCCATCATGTATCAAGGGTCCTGGGTCCTGGTGGTCTTTCTCTGTTTTTGCTCCTTGAAGTAGGACCTCCGACTGCCAAACAGAAGGTTTTTTGTATACTGTGCTCTTGTACATGGGCTCTAGAAGGGTGACTTGGTGATGACTGAACACATTATGGGAAACATCCTATGTCAACCTCATTTCTTAGTGTATTCTGTGACTGCCTCCCTGCACCAAACCTTCATTCCAAAACTCGCCTCTTCATTTTCCACCATTCTCTTGATCTTTATCTTCTGCCATAGCCTCTTTTCTTGTGACTTACCTATGTACATTCCTACACTTTTACTCATATATTAGTTTGGTGAGGAGAAAATTAAAAGAAATTATAGTAAAGGAAAAAAATACATTCAATTTTCTCACTACTGTATTTTTGTTCTCATTCTAAACAGCCTTTATTGCCAATGATAATTAACCTAATTGTCTATGGTTATGTTTCTACCTCTTTATAGTTACTTTATTTCTCCACAGCTAAACTGTCTTCATAGAGATAAGAAATAAAAGATCTTCTAAAATACCTTTGTTGTGTAAGTTGTCTGTTTAAGTTCGAAGAATTTACAAAGGCTGATAGAAATAGGGTCTCAAATTATAGCCTTGAGGTCATATGCATAGTCCTTCCTAATTCATTGCAACTTTTATTTAAAGGCTTTTCATGCCAAGAGAGCAATTCATTGCCATGGAACCATATTTGTCTGGTTCCCTTGTCTGTGGTCAGCCATTGTCCTTGACGCTGTGTTACGACATAGTATAATTGTACTGAGTAGAATTTAAAAATAAACTTGTCAATGTAATTTTCCCCCAACAGGCAGATGGAAAAAGTGTTTGACTTTAAAGAATATTTTCAATTCTTAAAATGACATGATTAATTACCCAATTTTTGTAAAAGGATTGATAATGTAACAGAAGGTCAACTATGGGTCCTGGTATTGCTTCTATCTATTTTTGTAAAATTCTTCAAGGCTAATGTATAAGTTTGACTTTATGAAATGTGGATTAACTCTATGAGAGTTCAATGTTTTCAATTTTTAAAGATGGGAATTGCATATGAAGTGCTTGCTTCTGTAAGAAAAGCATTACGTTGTGACACATTCTCAAGATTTTATTAAGTACAACATACTAAGTTGCATGAATTACTGGATATAAGAATCACATGCTTAGCGTGATGAAAGCAAACACAGCTTTGGTTGTGTGTGTGTGTGTGTGTGTGTGTGTGAGAGAGAGAGAGAGAGAGAGAGAGGGGGGGGGGAGAAAGAGGAGAGAGAGGAGAGAGAGAGAGAACATTGTTACTTCAACTAAGGAGATTTTTGATCTCCTTGAAAAGCCAAATCACAGTCAAACAAAAAAATAAAGGAAATCCATTGTCTTAAAATTAAAAATAGAAACTGTAGATTAATACAGCTCTCAGTATCTCCCAAACACTTCTTATTTCCCTGGCTTGCTGGTAAATACAGAAATTTGTACCTGTTCAAAGGGAGTAGGGGAAAAACGATTATGGAGTTCTTGGTCCTAAATAGAAAATTTATATCATGCACATACCCTTCTCATCCTAAAGTTCTGAGAACATCATGGCAGAGGAGATGGAATATGAGAGCTGATCCAGAGGTGCATGGTGCATGGGCCTGATAGGGCCTGATAGGGCCTGATAAGGCCCATGCACCAATGAACTCCATGTCATTGTGATTGCCCACCTAAGACCTGTACAAACTGGTCCACTAACATTCATCATGGAAGAGGAAAGGTCTCATGAGACCCCATCCTTCCCTGAGGGACTGCAGGCAATTAATGGTGCCTGGGGAAAGTATCAGCAGCCACTGAGAAGTTGCCCATGCTCTGGTATATAACCTACTTGTGCTCATAAATGCAATCTTATTTAAACTCCATGGTCTCACATACCATAAAGACATGAACTTAGGAGGGGTTTTGTTGGGAAGAAGAAAGTTTCCAGCAGCAGAAGAAGGATGAGACCAAGTACCGGTGGGGACTAAAAAGGATGAGATCTGTTAGCAGGGGTAAAAATGACTCAGATTTATTACATACATGTATGAAACTATCGAAGAATTTTTAAAAACTAGAGAGTGAATATACATTGTTTTAATACAGTTCTTTCTTACATTGTTAAAAATTCCTTAGGCATAGAATAAGACTTTATATCTTTTGGTGCGTAAGTGTCAAGATTACTGTTCTTTGTGTTGTAGATTTTATGTCAGTTAGAAATGACTGACTTATTCCACATCCCAAATTCTACCTTGTCTCATATTAAGAGTGCCAAGATGGAACCCTGGAAATTGCTTCTTAGTCACATATACCTACAAGGTTGACTAAATTTGGCATTGTGTTCTTTCTTCTTTTCTTTCCTTTTATCTTCTCTTCTCTGAACCCACATCCAGTCTCTTAGAAGTACAGATCAGTTCTCAGAAGGAAGCAGGGAGCAACAAGATTGGTCACCTTAGAGCTGCTGTCTATTTTCTTCTGTCTGTTGGCTAGAGACCCACAGGCTTCTCCACCACTATCTCCTCCGTTCTTGATCAATCATTTTTTTGTTTTGTTTCACTCCAAGGTCTGTCTGAAAGTTGACTGTGATGTTCAGGTATCCTACGTTACATCTTTGCATCTCAGAAAACACCTCTCATCTGGGAAAGACATTGTTTGAAGGCAGATTTTTTTTAAGCCCAGAAATTCATCTTTTAGATTTTCCTCTTCATTGTATCCACTCAGCATTTAGTATTTATTATGGTTGGTGTGGCTCAGCTCTCCACTAGCTGGTGTTTGTGTAATTTTGAATATGTTTTAGAACAGTGTTGACTGTTCTAAATGGATTAACATGACTGGCATTTAATAATGTAGATAAGAAAGTGAACTGTGATTTATTTTTGTTGTTTACTTTAAGAGATACACAGCAATATTGTGTTCTAACACCTGGCACATACTGTGAGTGTTAAAACTCTAGGGAGGGTGTGAGAGGTATCCTAACTATTTGGGAAGTCACACTATACTTGGATCTGCTAGAAAAAAACTGCCAGACATCCTTTAGGACACAAGGAGAAGTGACTGACGAACTATGCCACAGTGGGCAGAGCAGTCCTTCAAACTTCCTGCTTCACTGTAAGGTATGCCAGAGACTCTAGGCCTGTAGGCTAAAAACAAGTGCCCCAACATTACAAAATAACTTTAAGTGACTGTCCAAACAGACAGATGTCATCTCTGTCATTTCTAGATTTTAAAAGTTGCTTACACTTCCTGTTTACTCGGGTAACATTATATCCTTCTGTAATCTTTAACATTGTTAAAAATTAGATAGTTCTAAATATAGTTTTTCTAAGTTATTATAAAAAATAAATTAGATATATAATTTTAAACTCAGAAAGATAGGATAAATAATAAAACATTTTCTTTAATCTTACTAAATACAAGCAAACTAAAAATTTTAACTATAATTCTTACTTAATAACTATTTTGTTATATATACATAATTTTGCTATGTTAAAATTAAAATGTTCCTTTTTGATTAGGCAGAAAGGGAAAGTGATATGGAATGTCTTTCTGTATGCTGTGAAATAAAGGAACTGTTTGAGCAGGCATCTTAGAAGTAGGCGGGGAAATCCAAGCATAGATAGGGGAAGGAGGGCAGAGTCAAAAGTGAGACCATCCACCTGCCCAAGAATCAGCATGTAAAAGTAACACAGGTAAGCCATGGGCCACGTAACAAGACAGATTAATAAAAATGCGTTAAATTAAGATGCTGGAGCCAGCTAACAATATATCTGAGCCATAGGCCAAGCAATATAAAATTAATATAAATTTCTAAGTCATTTTTAAGGGCCAAAGCGCAATGGGCAAGTCCAGACCTTGGTCTAGTCCAGACTAGACCAAGCCTAGAACTTATTACAGACTGGTCTGACAGCTGGAGCTGCAATGGGACAGCTCAGCTCTGGTGGGGAAGGCATCCTGACTGTTCTGGCTATACTTGAAGCTTCAGTGCAGTGGAGGATGGTCTCCCTGCAGGATAGAGCAAACCTGCTCTTCTCCTGGAGAGCAGCCACAGCTCTCTTAAGGGTTTCCTTGCAGAGCTCTGCTGCTTCTCTCTGGCCCAGTATGTCACTCTTTTTTCTTCTCTCTGTTTAAAGGACAATCCCCAGAAGAAATGTAGCAATTTCTCTACCTCTGGTTAAAAAAAAAAAAAAAAAGTTGTTACTTTTCCTGCTATGCCTTGCTCAGGCCCACTAAGGGAAGTCTCAGTAAAGTTCTTCTGTTCTTTTGTTCTGCTACACCTTGTTCAGTCCCCATAAGGGGACATCTCTGCAAGGTTTTTCTGCTCAGTCCACTAAGAGACAACTCAGCAAGTTCTTAGCACTGGTAAATGAAGATCTTCACCCAGGACTCTTTTGAGAAAGAAACTTACTTGGGAAGGAATACAGAAGAGTGGCTGCCTCTGTCAGGAACAGGAAAGAACAACTGGACAGGCAGAGAGGTTTATTATAGGGCTTCTTAGGAGTGGAGTTTCTCCAGGGATATTCAAAGATTGGTTAGGTTTTCCTGCTCATGGATTGGCTAGCATTGTTGGTCAGGGGCCAATATGGCTCTGATTTCAGAACCAAACTATGTCTATTTCACTGCCTTTATTTATTTATTTTTATTGTTCGAACTCGAATTCTAATGTAATTTTCATTGTTCCTTTTTAGTTTTTGGACTCTAATTCTAAGGCCAGAGCATATTTCTTTTACTGGCCCTGATTCTAGGGACCAAATGTGTTCCTTTGGTATTGGTTTCAGAGTCAGGGCATGTTTCTTTTGTTCTGGGTTAAGTGTCTCTTTCATTGGCTCACATCTCAGATCCAGGTTGCGTTTTTTTCATTGACTTCTCTCTCTCTCTCTCTCTCTCTCTCTCTCTCTCTCTCTCTCTCTCTCTCTCTCTGTTTGTTTTCACTGGCTCTGATTCTAGGGACCAAGTATGCTCCTTTGGTACTAGTTTCAGATTCAAGGCATGTATATATGATTCTGAGTTAAGGAATCTAATGGTTTTGTTTTTTTTTCCCCCACTGGCTTGGGTCTCAGATCCAGGCTGTATTTTTCACTGGGTCTGGGTTTAGAGTCAGGATGCTCTGCGATTGGTTGATTTCCTGCTCAGTGATTGGTTAGTTTCATTTGTCAATTGGTCAGGGGCAGAGATGGCTGATTTCAGGGCCAAACTGTGTTTCTTTCTCTGGCCTTTCTTAGTTTTTGGACTCTAATTGTAAGGCCAGGACATATTTCTATACTGGCTCTGATTCTAGGGACCAAGTGTGTTCCTTTGGTACTGGTTTCAGAGACAGAACATGTTTCTTTTGTTCTGGGATAAGGGATAAAGTGTTTCTTTCACTGGCTCTGGTCTCAGATCCAGACTGCGTTTCTTTCACTAGTTCTGGGTTCAAGAAAGTGTGGAGTTTTTTTTTTGATAGCCTCTTTTTCCTACACTTACTGCCTATACAGATAATGTATTCACATGTGTATTTTACCACATGCTAAAATGAAAATTACCTGTGCCAGGATCATTATTCTTATGTGGGATCCCAGACAGCAGACTGATTGCTAGCAACAGGAACTAGACTGTAATGACCTTTATCTTAAAAATGTTTTGATAATCAAAATTAATGGTTCTTCCATTATCAATTAGGAATAAAATATATAATTATGTCATTAGCTTCCTGCTATTTCTTGAAATTTCTGGAGTTATTTAAGAATTTATCTTGGAGAAGTTGAATGCATGGACATCAGTGTAATAGAAATCAAGAAGGGCTTTTCTTCTCCCAGGACAATGCATCCTTAATCACAGACGCTCTCTACTTTCCAGAGCTCCTGAAAGTAAGCTTAAATATGAAATTTTAATGGAGACACTATTTTCTTAATTTTTAGGAACAAAACTCCACCATTATTCAATAATATTTAACAGCTACAATCAAAAGATTTAATGTAGCTAGGGCCAGTCTCAACTTGTGATTGAAGATAACATTAATAGCACATCCTGGTTTAGGAAGTTTCTTGCAAAAAAAAGTGGTGTGCTATTTAACTGACAGGTTATGCTGTGCTTTCATCAGCTGCAAAGCCAATGCTAAGAATTATAATGCTAACATTTATTATTTACCCACTTTCAAAAAGTTTTCAAGTGCATAAACAAATACCCTATGCTTTAGATTTTCTTTTTCTTATTTATGAAAATAATCAAAACTTGGACAAATTATGTCTTCTTCCCCATGCATAGCTTATAACTGCTGATGAAGTTTAAATTCAGTGTCTTCTAACTGCTCATATGAATTTCTTCTGTGACTCTTAGATTCATACAAACTAGAATCCTTTTTGATTTTATGTCTTTCCCTTGTATGTCAGAAAGGTAAAAAAGGGAAATATAGTAAATTTCACACAATCTACTATATCTAGATATTCAACTGTTGTTTCATTTACTTTTCTATTGCTATGAAGTCACCATGACCAAAGCGACTTGTGAAAGAAAGCATTTAACTGGGGTCTTTTTACAGTTTTAGAGGACTAGTCCATGACTGTCATGGCAGTGAGCAAGAAAGGCATCAGGCATCTAGCATGGATGATAGAGTAGTAGCTGAGAGCTTATATGTTGAGATAATAACCACAAGACAGAAAAAAAAAAAAACTAATTGGGAATGTCTTGGGCTCTTGAAACCTTAAAGTTAGCCTCCAGTGACACGACTTCTTCAACAAGGCCACACCTTCAATCCTTCCCAAACAGTGCCACTGACTAGAGATCAAGCATTCAAATATTTGAGCATATTCAGACCATTCTCATTCAAACTAACACAACTATTAAGGAGAGAGGGTGCTAAGAAAAGCTTCTACTCCACACAAAGCCCCTGGGATTATTTTAAGATGTAGTTGTTACTTAAACATGTACGAAGTGAAGACTTCAAGATACTTAAATATCCACCTCCATTTTGACAGATAAAGCTGTTAAGGAACTACTTGTAAAACATGAAATTTCATTAAGAAACTTATAAATCAGAAATCTGTAATGAAATCTTTAGTTATGAAAGTATTAAGCCTGGTAAGATGAGTTTAATTATCTCTTTGTCTTGATTATACAATAATTGCAGCATCACATGCCAGTTTCAGTTATTATATTTCAGTGCCTGAACATGTAAGCTTAATATTTATTTCCCTGTCTCTAGATGTGGAGCCAGATGGAATAGGTGGATTGCCTATTTATGAGAACTAGCTGTTACTGTTGAACTTTCCAAATTTCTTCAGAGTTAACAGTGGGCAGGGCTGAGGGCAGCTTAGGGCTACATTAATCTAAAGTAAATAATGCCAGAGCAATAATCTGAAATAATGTGCCATGCATCTGTAAGTGATTTTCCTGCTAACTAAGAGAGACACCATGGTATTGACCTTGGTTATAATACATGCTCTAGAAGGTTCATGCATGAATAAGTAATAGAAAATTCTTCACAAAATTGGAGCCCTGAACTTGGGCATATTTTATGCAATGTTTTGACACCACTTTTGGAATAAACACTGAATTTTTTTTTAAAAATAAACCAGCAATTTTATTTCTAGCTATATGCTCAACAGAAATGTATGCATTAAATTAACTAAAATCTGTTGATCATTTCCTGGTGTCTTCTTTCTGTTTCTACAATAAGATAACATGACAGAATTAACTTAAGGGACAAAGGGTTTGTTCTGGCTCATAGGTAAAGTGTGTGGTCCATTATAGCCGAGTAGTCCAGGCAGAAGGAGCTTGAAGCCTCTGTTCACAGGCTATCTAGTTGGGAACCATTGAGGGATGAAATATGTGCTCCTGCTCAGTTCCCTTTCTCCATTTGGACAGCCCAGAATTCCAGCCAGGAAATAGTACCACGCACAGAAGGCCGGTTTTCCTTGTCAATAAATATACTAAGTGGGTCTTCCCAGCTCAGTTAATAAAGTCAAGGAAGTCCCCACGGGCATGCTAGAGACCTCTTTTCTACAATAATTCTTTAAGTTGATGGTTAACAGTAACCATTGCTGCTTTACTCCTTATTTGTTACCAGACACATTACTTTTAAACCATAGCATTTCACTACTTATCCCTCAAGTCTGAACACTGATTCCCAGCAGGTGGCACTCTTTGAGGAGGTTCTGGAAGCTTAAAGAGGTGGAGCTCCATTGGTGAAGAGGTTCACAGGAGGCAGACCTTAGGGGTTTATGGTCTGTCCTCACTACTTTTCAGGCTCTGTTTCTGGAACATGGATACAATGTGACTAGCCAACATCCAACAGGAACATTCCTTCTGTGACTGCTGCCATGCATCCATGGCATGAATTACTGTGTTTTTCTAGAACTATAAGAAACAAGCAAACATAAACTTTTCCCCTGAAGTTGCTTTTGTTAGGGAATTTATTTTTTATCGCACCACAGAAAAGAAACTAAGACATACCAGAATGCAGCAATATTAGACATAATAGCACTTTGTGCCCCTAAATCTCACATAGATGATATGTGCTTGCTTACAGGTGCTAGATGGCAAGAAGAAATGACAGGCTAACCACACATATGTAGATAAAACCCACAGACAATGCTCATTGACAGAGAAAAATACAGATAACAAATAATAGCAATGACTTAACTAATACAAGGTACAATGTGAGGGTCCCTGCTTTTGCCAGGCAGAGAAGCAAACAGTGAGAAGAAATGAGAATGAAGACCTGGTACACATTGACTTCATCAACCTGGATCAGGCTTCTGGGAGTCTAATGCTAGGCAGCTTGGCTTATTGTTGGCTTATTTAAAACACAGTGATATTTGGTAAAAGGCTTCCAGGCAACAATCAGTCCAATTCCAGATAGGCAGTAAAGTTTACATAGTGAGACTACAGAAAGACTCTTTTACAAAGGACATGTAACCATTAAGTTGGGTTCTATGGATCAAAGAACTGGAATCTAGTATGCTTTCTGACCAATAGTATAAAAGTCAATAGGCCATAAAGTACGTGTGACATCACTGCAAGAATGGGTAATGGTCTAGGGAGAGAAGAGTCTGAGATAATCATTCTGGGGAATTGGAGTGGGGTCTGCCTCTTGAGCAAAAGGTGGGTGATGTCTGCCTCCACAGACAGCAAAAGGTCACCAGGTCATTATCCAAATCCACTCTCAGCATTCTGGGCAGGAAAACAGGTATCGTATCTCCTCCATTGAGATGAGGCCCCTGTGTGTTTAACATTCCTGGTTTCCTTAGTGATCTTTGGGTGCAAGGACCTTTGTGCCCCCCACACTATCAACTTAGGCAAAATGATTTGCTGCTGTATTGAAATTCAGCACTGTGGATGTCTCTTGGAGAAGTGACTAGAAGAGAGACATGGGTGGTTTATTTTCTGATGTGGTGTCTGTGATAAAAGCTTGTTCAATTTACAGATGCCATTCCTTGTATGCTTGTTCTCTCTCTCTCTCTCTCTCTCTCTCTCTCTCTCTCTCTCTCTCTCTCTCTTTGTTTGTGAGGTCTACTTAATGAGAATCATCTATATATGATTCTGTTACCTCGTGAATATCAAACTAGCCTTAGGAAGCTAACTTGAAAGCTTGCTTCTAAAAGAGTTCACCCTTCGTGTTGGCAGACCTGGAAGCCGTCTGCTCAGTGGGTAAACAAGCACCAAGCCAAAAGGAAGAATCTAGTTTATGGCCATGAGATATCAGTCCTAAAGCAACCATAGGAACAGATTTGTGACTCTTCCTCACCCCTGGACATGTGAACTCAAGAGGCTGGTGGCCAGCTTCTAGGATTCCCTGGTGAGGCTAGCTTTAAGGCTGCTTGGTAAAGTTGGGAATTCTTGTGTGCTATTCAGAGTCTTCATTAGTTTGGTCCACAGTATTCATTCTAGGCTTAATCTCTTTTGCTTGTCTTCTGTCATGGATTAAAATGAGCAAACAGAACAGATTAAAATGTTTAACATTCTCTGTGTTGGCTAGTTAGGAATTAGAAAGCTTTGCATTTCTGCTTTGTTTTCTGGAAAACATCATTCAGTTGCTGGCCTGTTTTTGCTCTGTTAATACCCTGCTTTGGGGAGAATGAAGACATTATATTTCCTCTGTGAGATACCAGATCATAGAAAAGCTTATTAGTCATATCAATAAAAATCCTAACCTATGCTTAGAAGCAAGCCTGAGACAGTTTGCCTGTCCTAGAGTCTTGTGTCAATTGAGATGCTGTGGCCTGGTTTTGTGTGGTATATAAATTGATTATAAAATGTAGGATAAAATCTTCTAAAGAAAAAGAGAACATGCATCACTATTTTGAGTATTTCCTGAACAGGATCCACATGCAGTCAGGCCTAACACCCTGCCTCTTCCTCTCCACCTACTCAGTTATCTAAGAACTCTCTACTGCTAATTCACAAACGCTAAAGCCGTCTTTTAAGACCAACTGAGAGCCATGATTTCCAAGTAACAGAATGAACACACTGACATGGCATCTGTAGCTGGCTATTTACGTGGTTCCTTTTGATGGCGATAACTCACGTTTGTTAGAAGATAGGTGCTAAGGATTCATTGCTGTATGCGAGATACTGTATTTCTAAAAAGTCAAGTCAGCTGACATTAAAAAAAATACCTAGTCTTGTTCTCTTGCTTTAATTGTATATGACTTTATACAGTTCTTGTCAACTAACTGGTGAAATCTTAGGGATGGGCTGCTGGGTACCTTTCATGCACAGGTAGAGATTAGCTCTGCAACTGGGATCTCTAGAAGGGAAGGATGTTGTTCAGATAACAAAGCAAACTGTGCCAAGTTCCTGAGGAAGTTCTGGATAAATCTAAATATCACTGGAACCTAAAGTGGACATTTATGCCAAGCAGCAATGGAAGTAGTTTCCCATAACACATGCTGACAAATTACTCATCCGTAAAAACATGCAGCACTTGCTATCCATTTCATCAGCCACTTCTTGTGTGACAATCCAGTGTTTAAGACACAGTTCACATAAGTAGGTACACTGTGAAAATTTCCTGTTATATTTTAGAGGTTTCTTCTAAATAGAATAATTCAGTACATACTTCAGATAAAGAAATAGAGATATACATGAGCTATCATTCAAACAAAATCATTTCACCTGGAAATGTCTCATGTTCCTTTTCATCTTCCATAGTGTTCATATTTTGGCTGAAGAAGCATGTATGAACCACACATTACATGGAATTAAGCTGTGTGAATTGTGTTGCTGGGATCAGAATCTTGAAGCTGGGAAGGAAGATGAATGGTAACTTACAAAGCTAAGTAGCCGCTAGCATGAGAAATGTAGCAGGTGAACCATGGGCAATTGTGTAATGTCTTCAGAAGCACACATAGAGAATAGTTTAAACACTGTATCTGTTTCAGTCCTGAAGAGATACAGTCCAACAGACCAGAGCAGTTGAGGCCAAGAGCTAGTGTTCCAGTGCACGTGCCTATGGGTTCATGTGGTGCAGGGGTGTATGTAATTCTGAGTATCCAAAGATTCGAGTTGGCTAATATTGATGGAAGACAATTGTAGCCAGAGGGCTACATAGGGCTACAATGTGATAAAAGCCCTTTCTCTTTTGCCCAACTTTTTCCAGCTTATTCTGGCCTCTGAGCCCAGAGTTTGAGAGTGTGCACCACCTTGTTAAGCTACATTGCCTTCTGCATCAGAACTCATGTCCAGAGCTGACTGTTCATCCTGCCTTCTCCTGCTGTCAGTTAAAGTTCCCTTCTCTGGGTTCATTTAGCATGTTTTTCTAGTCCCAGACATCAGCATAAGAAAGTATCTGGTGCTTGTACTTAGGATGTTGGTTTGCTAGCCATTATCTTTTCCAGGGTAGCCCTGAAAGGAACTTGCTGAGGGCTCCTGCCTTTAATTTCCCAAGTGCTGGGATTGTAGATAAACTTTCCCCACCACACTCAGATTTCTTGTCTATTCTGTAGTGCTGGGGTAGGAACTCAGGACCTCACTTGTGCTACGTGAGTATTCTACATTCTTAGCCCTTGTTGTTCATACTCTACTGAGCTATTTTTTAATATTGAGTTTCTGTTGTAATAAGGTTTTGAAATGCCTTGCTGTATTTAATTGGAACAGCCAACATTTTACAGTATATACCGCCTCCCTTTTATAGATGAGGAATCTGTCAGCAGATTGATTCACTCTCTCTGGTTATTAGTGAGTAGCAGAGAGTACAGGAAGCCTGAATCTTCTACCACCACTGTTTTCTGTCTCATGGAGATACTTCACTGTCTTGAAACTCAGAATACCCACAGCTGCCAGAGAAAGTCATCAGCCCCATACATTGCTGTCAGCGTACAGATTGGGTGACATTGGCTCCTGTCTTATACTTCCTGAGTTTCTAGTTTCTCTTACCTTTTTCTTTTCTTTTCTTTTTTTTTTTTGGCATAGAATACCTATTTATGTTCTTCCTGATACTGCTATCCTTTCTTCCTCCTCTTCACATGAGGTTTTTGGCCCCATCAGGCCAAAGGTCTAGACCTGCTCGCAGCCACTCTTTTGCTAAAATATGACTCAGACGCTTATATTAATATTATGTTGTTTGGCCTATGTCTTAGACATTTTGTTAGTTATCTTTCTTATCTTAATTCAACTTATTTTTATTAATCTGTCTTGCCACAAGGCCCATGGGTTATCTATTTTGTTATATGATTTTTTTGGGGGGGGGTGTCTGCATTGAGTCTTTGTTGGCTCTATCTTTTTTTAATCAATGTTTTGATTTTTTTTTTTTATTTTTTTATTGTGCCTGCCATGGCCAAAACAGTCTTTTATTTATAGTATCTTACACCATGCTGGGCACTAGATATCTAAATTCACTTGCAATATGTCATATAAAGAATTAATATTTATTAAAGAATGTTAAAACACTCACACAAATTGAACTTCAAGACAATTCTTGGAGATGGAACTGTCCCACGCAGGGTTCCTGGTGTTGGTTTCACACGTGAAAAGAGATACACACTCACACTACCAAGGCCACACAAGGGTTTATTTAAGAGAGTTCCCAGGCAGGTCCAGAAGCAGAGAAGCAGTACCGGAGGAGAGAGTGACCAAAGCATGTCACCTCTTTTTAAGAGATGGGGTGTGCACTGGTTCACACATCCATGCCCAGGGGCGTGCCTCCATATGAGGTGCATCCCACCAAAGCCATGTTGGCTCAATCACATGGAGTGCCAGGAATATTTACAGCTGGTCTGCACTCCAAGAATGCAGGAACAAACAGGAAGGAAAGTCAGTGTTCTTGGGTCTCAGTAGATTCTGGCCATGCCTCATAAGCGTCTTTATTCTCAGGAGCTACTTAAGTTTTCCTAAATAACATCTGAATCCCACTACACTTCTGTTCTTCCTCAACCTAAACAAAATGCCTGCTTCACTGAAATAACAACTCCTTACAGTCAGGACTCCTTCCCATGGAAGAAGGAAAAGGCCTTTTTCTCATGCTGAACATCTCTACTCTTTTGACCTAGCTGCCTATAAACTGGTCCATCTTAATGTCTGCATATCTCTTCCTGTTTCTGATATCTTTCAAACAGGATCTAAACATCTCTTACTATAGTTACACAGAAGAAAAACATAAAACAGTGAAATTTACAAACTGAAACAATATTGCAGCATACATGAATCACAACCATAGAACGTCCGCAAAAGCAGGACCCAAGAAATACATGCTTCAGGATGCAAATGACATGAAATTCTAGACCAGGCTAAGTTATGTAACCTATGAATCTTAAAATGTACATGGTAAAATTTATGAATGCAAGCAGAAGATGGATAGAAGGAAGATAATTGGTTGGTGAGGACACAAAGGACTTTTGCAGAGCTGGCATTATTTTCTTTCTGTTCAGGATGATGACCATAAATACACTAGTTTCTAATTATGTTATAAACAACACAAATAGGTGCTGTGCTGAATTTTATATGGTATGTACACAAAAGCTACAAGCACAAGCCCACATCTCACATTAAAACAAGAAGCTTTTCCCATGTACATCTTTCCAGCCTGGTGGTCGTCCTCACACACTCATACGCCCCTTCCTCTGCAGCAGAGAGCGTGGGTGTCAGTCCCCTTTCAGTATCAGGACACCAGCCTCCACTGGCCTCCCCGTCCTTGATTTTAGTCTCAGTTGCCTTCTATCCTTTTGTTGATGGGAACCTCCCTCAACCTGAATAATTCTGAACAAACTCCAGGCCTGGGCAATGGGATTACAAAATTCTCTGTCGATTCTAATGTGCAAAGGGGACTGAAAACCACTTCTCTTACACTCACTCAAATTCTCCTGTGGTCATTTCACAATTTCATTTGTTGCCATGGCGGCAAGTACATGTAAAAGCTCATGGCTTGCTGTAGTGCCCCTAGGCTTGATTTCTCCTGTGCAGAGAACCATCTAACTGCCCACTAAGCACTTCTTTTAATGGTTTCTTAGTTTATTATGTTCAAAACTGAACTTATGCCCCTCCAAGGCCTCAGTGAGTGGTTCAGAGCTGTAACCAGGGTCTCTACTTGGAAGTGACAGATCATCTTCAGCCCCTCTCTACCTGTCATAGTCATTCAGTCTGCTCAACATACTCTGTTTCTAAAAGCTGTCATAGGTTTTTCTGTTTGCCTTCAAACTCACCTTTTGTTGTTATTTTGTTTTCTTTGGTTTTTGGTCCTTGGTCCTTTTTCCATGACTGACCTGGTGGTACCCTGGTTGTTTTCCTCACAGCCAAGTGTGCATCCAACCATGCCTATATTCCTTTAAGAACCTTTCAGTGGCTCCCTATTCATCCTTAAAATAGCAAGGTATCTTAGAAGGAAGTTGTGCCCTGACTCCACACAGATTCACTGGTTGATTGATTCCCACAATGTGCAATGTCAATGTGCCTCCTCTGCCACTGGAGACCTTCTCACCCCCACTCCCACTTCAGGATGGAGCCCTGCCCTTTATAAAATAACTAAAGCATCACTTCTTAGATGATCTGGTTGTCTAATGTATATGTAGTTGGAATGGCCCCTGCACTTCTTATCTGGAACCCCCTTTGCAGGATCTGTTGACATTGTCTTCAGCACTGGACAGCTCACTCCAGCTGAAGTAATCCCCAGCCAAGTATGATTTCTAATGCCCAGCAACCATCACCATGCCTTGGAAAATTGAGGAAATCAAGGATTTTCTGCTCACACCCCAGTGGAAGGATTCTCAATCTGTCAAGATCAAGAAGAACAAGGATAATGTGAAGTTCAAGGTTTGCTGCAGCAGGTACTTCTGTGGTCATCAAAGACAAGGAGAAGACTGAGAAGTTGTAACAGTCCCTGCCCCTTCATTTGGCAGTGAAGGAGCTGAAATGAACCACAGCTTTGTTCATTAAAAACCATGAAAAGTCAAAAAAAAAAATCCAACTGAAAGCTCACATGTGACATTCTCAAAAAAATAGTTAATTAAATTAAGGGTGGCTTTTATATATTTTCAGAAATGTACCTTAGTAGAAATGCAGAAGAATGTCTGTAGGGTTTTAGTACTAGAGATGGGTCAATTTAGGAAGGAGTCACAGCAAATGACCTTGAGGGAATAATATTTGCATTGATATCTCAATTCAACCAAATGTACTGTTTGTACTGTTAGAAGAAGGCAGATAGAGAAGGATTGATTCTTCATAAAGGGGAAATGCAGCCCTTCCCTCAGGGATCATCAGGTTATTGCTTCCAGATATACCTGCCTTCCTCTGGGATATATAGTTCACATACTTATCATATAAATACATATTTGTTTTATATGTACACACACATATATCATATATATGATGTTTGTGTGCATGTAATGGTCTATAGCATACCCCATAGGTGAACAGCCAGTATTTCTGGAAGAAAGTAGAAGAGAGGGAAGAAAAGAAGAGATATCATTAATGTCATAAGCTCACTAAAAGCTGATCCTACTGTCCATGTAGGTATGCTGTGATTATTGTAGCAGAGAGGATCTGACAATGTCTTCGGGAAGGAATAAATAAATGTGCATCAGAACAACATGTGTTTGCTTTCAGAATGACCATTACTCTAACCAGCCAGATTTTGTGAAAAATGATTATAACTATAGACTCAAGTGGTCACTGTCCTTTGCATTAATAGTAAATCATACAGAGGAAACCATCCCAGGAATGGAGGTGAGGATGGCAAGGGTTCAGTAATCTTCAAGCAGGTGAGTCAAATACCTTTCTCATTCCTCTCTGTCTACATTTATTCCACAAGTAAGTATTCTTGTGGCCCCCAGTTAGGCTGCTGTCAAGATACTCTTTGCAGTTGATTCAGCATTTCTGGAGTGATGTGTTATTTTTGCTTGAGATTTTTCTCCCCTACCCCTTTAATTACCCATGTGACACAGTTTTGCTTTCATGTAACGAAGCTGCATCATGTTTGTAGTTATGCAACATTGCTTTATAAGGTTATTTTGAATATTCTTTCTCTTTCACTGTTTGTTGTCTTCTCTGGGTTTATAGAAAACAGACAAAGCAATTCTCATGTCCATGAATGACTGTTGTAGCCATTACTACTCATCAGATAATACTTGGTTGTGCGTGAAACACATGCACATCATTTTATTTCTCCCAAGAGTTCTGTCCATTGCAATCACATATCCAGTTTTGTGAAGCATGTGCCAATAAATTTGTCACTCCTGAGATGGCTTTTGGAAAACAGTAAGTGAAATATCAGTATACAAACAAATTGAATTGACTATGAGAGACAGATGATGTGGCCTCTGTTCTGCTGATATGCTGGGGAGTTAACCAGGCACAGCTCATTAACACTAATGGAAAAATTCATCACTTACCATGTGAATTTCCAGATGCTGCAGAAACACTTTCTCCTCCCAATTTGCTATATAACTTGATTATTTCTAAATGCAAAAACATCCAAAAAAGGACCTATTTTATCAATCATGAATCTCAAAGATTACCTCCCATTAATTTAAATGTTAATTCCATTGGGAAGACATGTCCTCTCTAGAAAGCCATTTCTTTTTCCAAAAGAACTGTATCTGTGATATCCAAGCTACTGTACCTCCCTGTCAGCTTCTGAGTGATACGTAGCACATTACTTCCCAGATTTTAAATTTAACTTACATTTGTATTTTAAATACTGCTCAAAATTCAAGTGGGAAATAATGTTTTCTCATCTTGGTTGGTTTGGAAATCTGTGATCTGAGTGGAGACCTCAGAGCAAGAGTACCACGTGTCACCAGAGTTCCATTATTCAGCAGACCTGTGTGCAGAGCAGATCTGAGATGCAGTGTATGATCTGAGATGCCTGCATGACCAGAGAGTACACAGAGCCTGTGCTGCATATCAGGCTGTGGGTGCACACAATAGCTGATTCCACAACTACAGAGAAACTAGAGGTTCCCCAGTTACCAAGTAAGTTAAAAGTAGGGATTTTATTCTTTTAAAAGAAGTTTTAAAATATGAAGTATCAGTACAAGGAGAGGCAGGACGGCTTGACAGTAAGCAAGGCTAATTGGCTCAGTTGCTTGTGTGTGTGTGTGTGTGTGTGTGTATGTGTGTGTGTGTGTATTGTATGTATGTGTGTATAATTTAAGAAATTTAGGCTTTAGCTTTATAAAGCAAGTAAGCATATATACTAGTTAAATGACCATTTTTTTAATTAAAATGAATTTAGGACTTGAATTATGCATCATCTCATTTATGTGGGAAATCTAAAACAATGAGCTTTTATAATCAGAATACAGTTTTCAGTGGTTATAGAATGGGGATTCCCAGGTGTTCCCATGGGAACAGGGTAGAAGACATATTGGGAAAAAATTATACAATTTCAATTAAGAAATAACTTCCAGGGGCTGGAAAGGTAACCCAGAGGTAAACAATACTAGATGTTCTTGCAGAAGAGCTGGATTCAGTCCCTAGAAGTCACATGATAACTCACAACCATTGTAACTTATCCTCAATGAGATCTAGTGTCCTCTTCTGGCCTCCACAGCCACCAGGCACACACATTCTACACATACCTATGCAGAGGCAAATAATCACACACATAAAAGTAAATAAGTCTATAAGAATAACTGCAGGAGTTCTCCTAGACAGCCTGGCAGGAACAGTTCATAATAAAGTATTGTATTTGTGAACATTTCTAGGAAAGTATTATCCCTAAGGTAAAATGTAAGCATGTTCAGTAAGTGAATAAGCACAGGCTAATTAGCCCAGTGTAGCTATTCTACAGTATATACCTACTTCATAACAACCTGTTAGCATTATATATACATATATATATATGTATTTTTACATGTCAATCAATGGATAAAATATGTCCAAGGGCTTACAAAAATTAGCAGGTGCTTAGTCACTCAGACTGTGAAGAAATTGAGCAAAGGACCCTTGTAACACGTCTACTGCTCTCCCTTCTTGAGTTTCAGCTTCTTATGAACTCTACACCTCAGTGGCACTGAGAAGCCCTCTGCTTTAGACTCTGAGTACAGAAGTACTAGGGAGTGCCAAAACAGAGCTTTTCAAAACAGTGTTGACATGTATAAGGTTGGCCTATGGGCTAGCACGTTTTATAACAGTATTGCTTGTTTTGTGAAGTTCTAGTTCTCTTTTATTAACACAGTTTTACTGCCATACAATTCATGTAATTCACACACTTAAAGGGCAAAATTCAGTGGTTTTGAATGAATTCATAGCTAGGCAAATGCCAGCCCAGTCAATTTGAGGAATTTTCTTCAGTTATTTCTCTCTTTTCTGTTTAACTCCTCCAGATTTAATTTTTAAAAGCAAGTTCTCTTCTCATTATCTTCCTCTTTTCTGCTTTGCTTGATTCTTAGACAAACTGACAGTCTAACTCCTGTTTATTGCTGAGTTATAGAGGAAGTGATGAATGGAGATACAGAAGGGATAAAAGGAAAGAGAAGAAGATATGTTGGCCAAATATATACAATTTCAACTAAGAAATTCTCACTCTCAATGCTTACTGCTCTCTGGGAAAGAATGCATAGACCATATAGTGATGCCTGCACACTGATATCAGCTTTCCTGTCTTCTCTACCACATGTATGTAGACACACATATAGGTCCCACATATACCTACATATGCACACTACACCACACACCACACAAAGTATGATGAAACAATGAAAATCTCTCATTTTTAAGAGTGTAGACAAGCAACCATAGCTTGTAAGAGCTCTGTCCATGTTTTCTGGATTTTACTCAGGTATATTCTGTGTTTGTTTTCACATACACAAAAATGTCAAACCAAGAGACTGACAATGTTGGAGTTCTGTAAATGTTTGACTCCAAATCATCTTTTAAATGATAGCGATTTGCTTACTGATGAGGGAGCTTGAGCCCTGCTCGAGCTCTTAGAAGGGCAAGGGATATAGAAAGCGGCTGTGTTCATCACAGGAAAGACACTTAGGCTAAAGTTTGGGGGTTGACAGTCTCAGAAACAAGAAATCCAAGCCAGGGTCAGTGGTGGTGACAATGACTACATCCATTACAAACACACTTGTATAATACATCCACACCTAGTGGAAATGATAAAACTGGAAAGAAATAGAAGAAAGCATTGGTGGTTTGCAGCAAGCAGAGTCTGGCCTTTCTTCTAACAATCTAGACCAGGAATTTTATAATTCAAAATTTAAATGGCATAATTCACTTTAAATATAAATTCCATTATATAATTTGCAACCTAAAATGAAGAGAAGATTTTGGCCTGGTCCAAAGATAGCAGAGTCCCCAATAATGTTTATGGACTAAGTAGTTGAATGAATTTTACAGGTCTGTGAGTAGAAAATACTGAGTAGAAATGAAAACCCATAGATAACACTTTTTTTTTATAAAGATTGCACTATCAAGCTGATGCAGGTTTAATGAATAAATTGAGGTTTAATCAAGCAAATAGAAAGCTTTAATTACTGTATGCTTTAATGAGACAGCAACTGCCCACACCCTCAGGGTGCAGTCTTAGGCTAGGCTCCAGCCAAGAGTCAAATGATGCATCTGAGTATCTTGGTAGGGACTATAAGGATAGCGACCATTTCTGAGAGTGGAGCCTATGTGATCTGGTTATCAGGAAACCATGTCAGAGCCAAAGAGAATTCTGGCTTCCCTCTGTTTCAGTGAGAACCATACTTTAAACTCGTCTATAAGGACTCCCATGTCTTGAAGGACTAAATACCATGAAAAATCAGAAGTGTCGGAGGTCACAATGGGGAGCAGAGTAGGAGGAAGGGCGTTCTTAGAGAAGGCCAGGCATCCAGCACCCAGGCTGGACTTTTAGTCAGGTACTCTGCCTTTAAGACCTTACTCTGTGCAATCTGCACCAACAATGCAGAGACCTTTGTAAAGTGAGCTAATGCAAGTCTATTACTGTTTCCTTAGATGGTAAGGCTAACATATGCAGAAAGCTTCCACAGCCAGACTGATTTACCAACAAAGCCCATAGCTGGAACATACACAAGGGAACTGGTTTTGTACTGGTGTTTTAAAAGAGGATGATGAGTCAGTGTTCCATTGTGATAAGACACCCTGAAAAAGGCAAACTTATAGAAGATGGAGTTTATTGGGGGCTTACAGATTTAGAGGGTGAGCCTGAAACATCAGCATGAGGAATATGACAGTGTGCAGGTAGGCGTGGTGCTGGAGCAGCAGCTAAGCATTATACAGATTCCATTTAGTGTATAATAAAACCTGGAGCCAGATAATGGGAAAAAGCTGAAATATCGGAGAGACAGGGAACAAACCACAGCCAAAAAAAAAAAAAAAAAAAAAAAAAAAAAAAAAAAAGAACTTCTGCCTTTGCCTCTTTTATCTTTTTTTCCCCACTATTTCCATTCCTTGATCAACATTCCCCTAACCCTAGTGTTAGGATTAAAGGTGTATGCCAGAACCACCTGGCTCTTTTTGGCCTTGAACTCACAGAGAGCCAAAGGATTTCTACCTCCCAAGTGATGGGAATAAAGGCTTGGGTCACCACTCACTGGCCTTCATGGCTATGCTCTGTGGGTAGCTCCATCACCTGGTATTCTAGACTAATTTTATTAAATATACAATATATCTCCATATATCTCCTTTCATGTCAAAAATAAAAGGTTATAACTAATATAAGAAAAACTATATACAACAGGAACAATATATACCATATATACAAGCAATAATTACATCATTAATGTCTAGTCTATTAACAATGGATAAATTCAAAGAAAATATTTTATTATTTATTGTATTTGGGTGAGTCCAAAGGATTGTACCTAATTTACTTTCTGTCCAACTTGTATTATCAACTGAAAACTGTTTTTGATGTCTCTCAAACTTATATACTTTATACCTCTTAGGGAGTTTCTTTTCTGAAACTGTAACTAGGAAAACTATGAATATAACTATGTATAGTCTTCAACTCCCTCAGAGACATAAGACAGGAATAATATTAACTAAGTAAACAAGAAGTGTGAGCAAGCAACTTCCAAAAAATGTGAAAAATGACAGAAACAGCTGGCTTCCAGGACAGTCACCCAAGGTTCCTCTACAACATTGGAGCGTCCAAATTCAGCCTACCGGCCCAGACTATCTGACAGACTTGCCTATGAAACAGAGTCTTTCTAAAGACCTTCCTATCTTGTCCTGGCAAGGTTCAGATGTTCATTTGTGTGTCCTGCTTGGCTATTTTGAACATCACACTATCAACAGTCAATGCAGGAATACGTTTTGCCCAGTGGCTAATTTTACCACAAAGAAAGTCAATTCCATATTGAGTTTCTTGATGTCTATGATCTTCTCTAAAGTAGATTGGTGCTGCAGGAAAAGGCATGTCTTATTGTTATAAAAATAAAAATTATATTATTAAAATATCTTAAATTCAAGATCTCTGAAGTGTTTGAAGATGACCTGTTCTTCTAAAATATACCTGTTTAATCTTGAAAACATTCTAATATGACTCAATTTCATTTGGAATAACAGGAAATCCAGGATTGCCAAAACAATTTTGCTCAACAAAAAATACCTCAGGAGGCATCACCATCCCCGACTTCAAGTTATACTATAGAGCTACAGTAATAAAAACAGCCTGGTACTGGCATAAAAACAGAATTGTGGATCAATGGAATCAAACTGACAATCCCGACATTAGCCCACGAAACTATGAACAACTGATCTTTGGCAAAGATGCCCAAAACACTCAATGGAAAAAAGATAGTATCTTTAACAAATGGTGTTGGCATAGATGGATGGTAATGTGTAGAAAACTGCAAATAGGTCCAAGCCTGTTACCCTGCTCAAAACACAAATCTAAGTGGATCAAAGACCTCAACATAAACCCAGCCACATTGAACTTTATGGAAAAGAAAGTGGGAAATACATCCAATGAATTAGCACAGGTGACCACTTCCTAAATATAACACCAGTAGCACAGGCACTAAGAATAACAATCAATAAATGAGACCTCCTGAAACTGAGAAGATTCTGTAAAGCCAAGGACACAGTCAATAAGACAAAACGACAGCCTACAGAATGAGAAAAGATTTTCACTGACCATACAAGTGACAGAGGATTGATCTCTAAAATATATAGAGAACTCAAGAAACTAGAGCCCAAACCCTAAATAACCCAATTAAAAATTGGGGTTCAGAACTAAAAAGGGAATTCTCAGCAGAAGAATTACAAATGGCTAAATGGCACTAGAAAAAATGCTCAGCATCTTTAGCTATCAGAGAAATGCAAATCAAAACAGCTTTGAGATACCATCTTATATCTGTCAGATTGGCTAACATAAAAGACACAGATGACAGCCTATGCTGGAGAGGTTGTGGAGCAAGGTTGTGGAGCAAGCAATTCCTCCATTGTTGGTGGGAGTGTAAGCTTGTTCAGCCACTCTGGAATGCAGTATGGTGGTTTCTCAGAAAACTGGAAATCAAATCTCCACAAGGATCTAGCAATACCACTATTGGACATACACCTTAAAGATGCACATTCTCACTCCAGAGGCATTAGCTCAACTATGTTCATAGCAGCATTATTCGTAATAGCAAGAACCTGGAAACAACCTATATGCCCCTCAACTGAAGAATGGATTAGCAAACTGTGGCACATCTATCTATACAATGGAGTACTACTCAGCAGTAAGAAAAAATGATATCCTAAAATTTGCAGGTAAATGGATAGATTTGGAGAATATCCTCCTGGGTGAGGTATCGCAACCCAGAAAGATAAACAGGGGATGTACTCACTCATTAGTAGACTCTAAACAAAACGCAAAGCATGTCCAAGCTGCAAACCACAACCACTGAACATATTGGGATCTGAAACACCTTAGACCAGCACCCATTCCCTGCAGAAGAACACTTGACCAGGTCTTGATGTTGGGGTGAGGAAAGCAGATCTGCCTAGAGTGGATGCTGAACTAAGCCACCTTGGTGCCTTGGGACCTCCTGCCCTTTCTGGGGAGGAGATAAAGTGATGGGGAGAAGAGAGAGTGACTAGGAGGTTGGGGACTGGGAGTGGAGTTTGAACAAGGGGATTCATGGATAAAAAATATGACTTTATTCATAATAAAAAAATCAAAAACAAAAATATTAGTACTCTGAGTATTACTATCACAAAAATGTTTAAAGTATTTACATATGTATTATTCTTAAGAATTTTATATTAAAATTATATATTGTTAGATTAATAACAGTAGAATAGTCCCTTATTTTTAGTTATTCTTCTGTCCCATATCAGGTAGCTCTTCTGATTATGATACAGAGATTTTGCATTTACCTTTAACAAGCGTGCTTGGGTTTAGAGAAATAGAGAACAATACTCCCACTTCAAGGCCAGCTTTAATTTTTAAATAAACTGGTACTTCAATTTTTCTTAAGAGTAAATAGATATAGATATTAGGCAGTGTTATTTTACCCTGGAAAGTATATTGGTACCAATAGGTTCAATTTTTCTTGGCTTGTAATTTTTCTGGATAGTCTTTTCTTCATTAGATGTCTAAATTTCCAAGGTCTTTTGACTTCTTGAAGATGGATATTTCTAATTTTCTGTAAAGACAAGAATAAAATCCTTCCCTGACCCTTGTTTGGTGAGTTTTGTTGTTGTTTTCAACTTAAAGAGTTGTCATTCAGTGGATGAACCATCGTTTGTCCTTACCAAGAAGATTTTCCTGTTCAGGTTGAGCCTTTATTAATTTTGATGGTATCCGTAGCTCTGCTTCACGTGTAGAAACAAAAGTGAAACCCCTTTCACAACATTGCACACATCCTGGTTCTCACTCTGAGGTCAACACATCTTTAACAAGTAGCAGGCTGGTTTAGCCCAGCAGTTCTTTTCTCTCGTTCAATGGCAGCTGTTGTTCTGTTATCATAAACATTGAGAAAGTTCAAAGTTAACAAAGCACTATTTCTGGGGGTCTTTGTTACTCCTTTCTGTTTATTTAGCAAATCCTTTAGGGTTCAGTTTTATCTTTCTATGGCTCTTTGCCTTGCAGGATTGTGTGGTATATCTGTAATATGCAAATATTTTATTATAATAAGCAAAAAACTGTTTCATTTTACTAGAGACATATGTTGGAGCATTGTCAGTCTTAATTTGTACAGGTTTTTTTTATAATGGCCATAGCTTGTAGCAAATGTGTGATAACAGAATCAGCTTTTTTCAAACTCAAAGCAGTTGCTCATTGAAGTCATAAAAATGTACTTATTGTATGATATACGTATTTTAATTTTTCCAAATTCTGTAAAATGAAACACATTCATCTGCCAAATTTCATTTTTATGTATAATTTTGGATTACTTCTTGCTAGTAAAGGAGTTTGGTTATAGAAGAAACAAGTAGGGCATCTTTTTACAATTTCTCTGGCTTGTAACCAAGTGATGGAGAAATTCTCTTTCACATTTTTGCTATTGATGTATTTTTTTTCTTTTTTATTTATTTTGTATTTATCAAAAAAGTAAAATGAATTTAAAATGCTGAAAAGTTAACAATATTTATAAAGAAGATAAAAATCATAAACATGACTTATCAAGGGTGATAATGCAAATAAGTTTGCTACACATAAAAATACTAACCCTAACCCTAACCCTAGCCCTAACCCTAACCCTGTGTATCCTTATTCAATGTCC